>PVJO010013233.1:0-52531 GCA_004026905.1 Hystrix cristata
GAGAACTAACTGGCATTTCTTGTAGGCATCTTGTTTGCTTGTGACTGACTAACTCACAGAGCTAGACTTTTCCTCCTAGTTCTGAGGGATGGTGTCCCAGTGGCCTCAGGGATAGAAGATGCAGCCATTCTAGCAAACACGCTGCCAAAGTGAGCACTCCACAGTCATCACTAATAGACTTAACTGTATTTCAGGGGCTACTTGGAGATTGCACCAAGCTTGCTTCTTCTTTAAAAAATCATTCAATTTAAAGTGGCTGCATTCAAACTCCAAATTCTTTTTTTAAAGAAAAACAAATTCCTTGGTACTTGATTGAACATTTCTCAAGTCGATATTATTCCTTCATCTTATTCTTCATTACTTTAATACATGAATACAATAAATATTGTTTCTTCATCATATTTATATCTAAATCCTACAACTCTTGAGTAAAGTTTCTTGTGATTTTCTTCAAATTGACATATATTTTAATTGTTTTTAGGTACCCAGGATTTGTTCATATATTTATTCATTTTGCAGTTACTGATACATACATAAAGAAATATGTAAGCTATAAATCTTCCTCGAAGGAGTAATAGTCTATAGCTGAACTGATTCATGTAAGAGCCATTGAAATACATGTCTATGTGTTGAAACGTAGCTATACAGAAATGAGAGGTACTGTCTGGTGTGGTAGCACACGCTTGTAACCCAGCACTCTGATGCTAAGGCAGGAGATTCCCAAGTTCAAGCCCAGCTTGGGCAATTTAGTGATTTATGGGATACGTCTCAAAATTAAATAATCATTAAAGAAGGACTGGGAATGTAGCTCAGAGTGGAGGCCCTTAGTTCAATCCCGGGACATACATAAATACTTATATATGTACACAGAAAGAGAGATGTGGCAGTCATAAAATACATACCAGACTTTAGGTATAGAATAACACGGAAGAATGAAAAATGTCTCATTAATATTTTTGTACTGATGTCATGCTGAAATATTATTGATATGTACAATAATATGTCAGATATCATTAATTTTACCTGAGAACAAGTTTAGCAACTATCACTGATATCTAAGTAATATCAAGCATGAAATGGATTTAACAATGGAAAGAGGGTTGGTAAGGATGCTGTTATTAATTCCATAGAATGCTGAGGCATTTCTTCTTCATCCCCAGAGTGGGGAGGGTGAAGATTCCTCCACTCGTATCACTTTCCAACTCAAGTAAAAAGTCTCTGAGGAGAAGACATCCAGAAGTTGTGGATGGTTTCTGGCAGGGAAACTCATACCTCACCACCAGAAAGGGTATTGACTGAACAGTGAAACACTGGCTTGGCCAGGACAGCCACCAGAGTGGAAATCAAAAGGGCCCTTCAGAGAACTTTATATATACAAATTGGAGGCAGGACTTGGCTGCCCGTAAAGACAGAGTACTTGTCTCAAGTACTTAGAGGCCAAGTTGCTACCTCAAGTACCCACCAAAGAAAGACAACAATTAAGAATATAGCACTCCTCGAATCGGTGGGCAAAAGTCTCAGTGCTCTAAGGCCAAGTAGATATCATAAGGTAGCCGGCATTGACGTATCTTAGAAAGGCTCTGCAAAGCAGCAATGGTAGTGGGATAAAGGGGGACCCAGCAGAAAGAATCTACATGGACTTTTAGTGCAGGGTAACAGGTGTTTTGACTAACCAGAAGTCAACAAAAGAATCTATCTGTATCAGGAGACAGGAAAAGTCAGGGGGCTTCCAAAGAACTCACTAATAGTACAACCAAAAAGAGGAAGAATTAGAGTATCTGCTTTGAAAAAGAACTTCGTCAACTAGTATTGCATCAGAGTTACCAGATAGCAGAGAGATGTTTTTATTTTTCTCTTGACTAGAAATCCTTAGGCACCTGGGTGATTGCTATGTAAGGGAATTGTAAATACTAGCATTACATACATTCTACCCAATTTATTTTGTTAAGCACAGTATCTATTTATTCTGGGATATATCTAAGAATGCAATTGCTACAGCATCAGCTATGCAAGGCAGTTTTAGTAAATGCTGATTTACTGTGTTCCTCAGGCATTATAGTAATGTACACACCTACAATGATGTGGAAAATATTGGCTGTATATCTTCATTACAGCTGACACTTCTATTTCTCTGTTCATTTGTTTGTTTGTTTGTTTGTTTCATTGTAGCCGTTCTAGTGGCATCACATGGGACTTTTGCTTTGACTTAATTATTAAGAAAATGTGGACTTCTTCATATTCTTATTGGATGTTTGGATGTTTTTATTATGGCATCTTCAAATTGTCTCCCCATTTTTTGTTATCTGATTGTTAGTCTTCTTGTTAGAAGTGCTTCATGTATTCTCTATATAAATCTCTTTTGAAAGATATATGTATTACAATGATTTTCTGTTACCATACAATTTTTGTACACTAATATTAGTGGCTTTTGATTACAGATGTTTTCATTTAAAAATACCTAATTTATCTTTTTTCAAATCATGATTAGTGGCTTTTGTACCATTTAATAAATGTCTGATTGTTGCATGGTCTCAAAGATATTTTCCTGTAACTTTTTCACTTAAACGTGTACTGATATACCCCAGGAATATTCAAATATTATACAATTAATCCAGAATACTGATCCAAATAGTTCTGTGTAAATCCAATTGGCTTGTACAAAAAAAAAAAAAAAGAGAAAACTTCAAGTATTCTACCAGATCTGACAGCAGTCTAGTTTCAAAACCAATACAGGGTCTATGTTAATAAATGACTTTCAAATAATGAGCTGAGAATGAGAGTCCAGTGCTAAAGTCTTAAAGAAAGGGAATGAGGTTGTTTTGTTTTGTTTTCCAGTGCATTTAATATCTTATTGTGATCTGAAATGATGTATCAGTGTAATATTGGTGAAATTTGAAAGTAAGAGAAAATAATTTTCTAGTCATAATGGCTCTTTCCTGGACCATGTCATCAAGCTGTTTCAGGCTTATCCTCAGCTAGACCCCAGATGAGTTCACACCGTTTTAATGACCTTTTACTATTAGATCTCCATAGTTATCAAAAGAATTCAGAGAGGTTTAGAAATATGTTAGTGCTAAACACACATCAATGAGCGACAGAAGCTAAGATGATCAAAGAGTGATTGCTCCAGATTGATCCCATAAAACAGCATTAAAGGAAATCTATGTTTGAACATGTGAATCTATTTTGAATGTTCTAGTTTCTTTAAAAATTGTTGAATTATAGCTTTAACCTTTTTCTGACAATTTATCATCTCAATTAAATATTTCCAGGAAATGTGACTACAAGAGGCATCCTGCACTTCAGGGTAGACGTGAGGGACAACTTATCCCGACTGTCACACACTGATCCCACAAAAGTTCACAAAATTCACAACCCACCAATGCTTGAAGAAGTCGATGTACTTTGGGACAGCTAGATTCTTACAGATCTGAATTTGTAAAGGATTACAGAGTTAGAAGTTATGACAAAAATAGAAATGAATTATTTGTCATAGCCTAAAATCAATCCATTTTCTAATGATCAGATGGGGGAGTAAATTTTCAGAAGTTAATTCAAATTCATTATATCCTTGTTAGACTCAAGCAATCTGTATGTTATAAAGTCTTATAAGTAATACACAGGAGATAGCATGTTTTATACACAGTCAAGGTGTGCAATTTTTTCTATCACTGTCAGTTATTGCCTTTGTAATTCATCTTTATTTGAAATGGTATTTAAAGTCTCAGCAATATTTATAATTAGAAACATCTGCAATATTTCATAAAATGTACTTTGTTCACAGCTGTTCATAGCACTGCCTGCAGCTGTGGGGTGGTTCACTTGGTAATGTCTGGGTTTCCTATTTTATCTATGAGAAGAAAAAATATGAAGCCCAGATGGTCTCTATTAATTAGGGTATAAAACTTGTTGACCAATCTTCTCCTTCTCAGTAGGATTTCTATTGATCTCAGTTCTGTGGGATCTGATGCAGCGTTTGTGGGCAAACTAGTTTGTCTTTATAAATCTCATTTCCTTTACCGATAAAATGATGGCATCAGTTTTTCACTTGTGTTTTGCAAATTTCCAGTTTTTCTGGGGCAATGCGGGAGCAGAGCTGGAACTGGGCTCAGTAAGGTAGCGAACAGGATGAACAGAGTTTCCAAAGGACTTGCCTCTCCTCAGATCTTGTGACTCTTGTAATATATGTATTTAAATAGATTTTATTTTGAACTTCTACACATGATTGGAAATAATGTTCCCTTACATTTTAATGAGGTTTGAATCTTTACTGTGAAACAAAATCAGTTATTATAAGATGTTTATAAACTCTAACTTGAATGTTAGCCAGAACTAGAATTTAATAATGACTCTGTTATTCAACTAGACTTAAAGGGTAGAACAAAATCTTCCTGTTTCTGAGTGATTTCATTAATAAAAAGAAAATGATAATTACTTCTACCTTGTAAGATTTCTGTGAATAGGAAATAAAGCAATACATGTCGAATATTTAGGATAGGTCTTAACAGATATCTGGCACCCAAGATATGTCATCAGCGCTGTCTTGGTGATTAGATAATAGGCACTCTTGTTCAATGAAGTCATAATATCAAAGTAAAATTGATTTTGTCGCTAATGTCATTGTGAACAGTAAGCAATCAAAGCTCACATTTGAATGCACAGCACAAGGAATTTGTATGAGTTTTCTAGGGCTACTATAACAAGCTTGGTAGCTTAAAAATGATAGAAAGTACTTGTCTTACAGTATGCAGTTCTAGAGGATCTAAATCTAAAATGAAGGTGTCAGCTAGGCCGTCTTTCCTCCAAAAGTTCTGCTAAGGAATCCTTCTTCGTCCCTTCCTAGCTCCTGGTGGTGGCCAGCAATCTTAGACACATCTTGGCATTTTTTTCCCCTCCGTGTGTGTCATGTCTGGTTCTCCCTCTATTTTCTTTGTAAATACACCAGCCATTGGATTTGGTGCCCATTCATATCCATTACGACCTTAGCTTGATGATATCGTTGAAGGCCCTATTCTAAAACATCACCAGCAATTGCCAGGACGCATCCTGACTGGGAAGCTAACCAGCTGTGAACTGAATTCAGAATGAGCAGCAACAGTATAATAAAGACAAGAAATGAAGCATAGATAAAAGGAGCATGGAAAGGAAATAGCTAGGAGATTCCAAAACTGTTTATCAAATAGTAATCTGTCATATTAAAAAATACATAAAGAGTTCTATAAATTTAGGAAAGCTATAATGGAACCAGGTTTCCTATAAATCCAGGCAACTAATTTGTTGTAAAACTGAGAAAGCAAAAGAATTGAGTCAAATCCAATTTAAGCTTTTCTTAAAATAAAGAGAGAGAAAATAAATAGGAAAATGACAACCCAAAAGCCATAATAATCTGATATGAATCCATTTTTTTTTTAAGCAGTTGCCACTCTAAAGAACAAGTCGGTTTGGTCTGAATATACTTTCTGTAGTAAAAAGAAAATCTTCATCGAAGGTGTTCAACCTGTACAAAAGAAAATCAGGCTGGAAAAAGAGGGAAAATTGTAAAGAAAAAAATGAGAGCAGTGAATGGAAACCAGCAAGGCAACTGAGAATTATTATTGACTGACTAGAGATACCTCATGACAAGCTGCAATATACTCATTATCAAGAACACAAATTCACTTGCTTTTCATCTAAAATTAAGAAGACTCACTTTTTTTCCTACCCTCTTTTTTTGCTTGTTTTCTTTTTTCCTTCCTTCTTTCCAACAGTTCTTTTATGCATAACTATTCTCGGGAAACTAAAAAATGTATAAATTAAAAGTTTAAGTCTATAGTTGTCATCTCCCAGCACTCACAGAGAAACAGACTCAAAAGGAGAGAATGGTCCCTTTCTAAAAATGTGGCATATAAGAATGTCACTGTGGTTGTCATTGCTGTGTAAAAAGCTACAATGTTAGTAATCTGTTAGAAATCATTCCACTTGCTTGTATATTATGATGGAAAAGAAGAACTACTGTATTTTGTAGGAAATAGATCTACTGCAAATATCATCCTAGTTAAAGTCAGAAAATTATCAGTGAACAAAACGCATGTTATCTTTCCATAAATTCCTTCGTGTAAAGTAACAGTGATTCTTAAATGTTCACTGAAAGGCCTTCATTTTACTCTCACATGAGTTTATGATTTATGCTTTGAATGGTATTCAACAATTTCAGTAGACAATAAGACTGATACTATAGACTTCTTAACCATTTCTTCTACAATTGTTAAATCTAAACTTCTAGACTCAGGTACAGAGACATTTCATCACATTCATATTTGAAAACCTGACCCATAAATAATTTTTTTTTCAAATAAAAGCGTGCTTTTCTGTCTTTGCCATGAAATGCAAAAGATGTAGTCCATGGAGGTTGTTAGGGCAAATGCTGCTAACATTCTTCTCCTGACTCTCAGTTCAATTCACAAGCTCCCTGCACAAAAAATATCATAAGCATAAAAATTATATACTGTGTTTTAACACAGAAAACAATTATATGCACTTTTTATGAAATATTTTCATATTTTTACAGTTAGCTTATGTTGCTTTTTTTTCCCCTTTGTCTGGTAATGATGATAACAATCACACCTAGTACATATTGAATGCATAGTTTGTGCAAGGTAATATTCTGGTTTTTATACACATTATCTTCCTTTCACAATTCTGTGAATAAAGTTTGACTCATCTTTATTTTGGAGTTGAAAAAGCTGTGACCCAGGAAATCAGTAACTTGGATGAAGTCACATAGTGAATGTGGAATGAGCATAAAATATAAATTGAAATAGACAAACCCTAAAGCCTGCGGTCTACCCATTGTAAAGCACGACGTCCATGGAACACTTCCTGCAGATATTAAAACAAATTGCTTTTAATAAATCAAAGCTCACATATTAGAATCGTAAAGAATTACACTGGGATCTCATATAAAAGCTTTAGTTTGAATTTTCACATTACGGTTTAGAGATCTGTATATTAAGCAACATTCTAAATATTACATTTTTATAAGTTTGGATTACTCGTTTCTTTGCTTCTTTAATTTGTTTTTGGAAAGATTATGATGTGCTTCCTCAGTGAGAAAAATGGTTATATTTGTCAATTTAAAATGGATTTTTTTCCCTTTTCCAATCTAAAAGTACACTAGAAATATACTCTTTAGGAGGATTTTTTTGAGGTGATCCTATAAGCCTCTGCAACTCTCCACAGAGAACCATCAGATCACCATGCGATATCTTCACCTATTGCCTTGGATTACAAATCTGCAAAGTTTATAACCTCTCCAAATTCTATGACGAGTCCAGGGGTCAGATTAAAATTTAGAGAACCAACCACCCCTTTTATAAAGTAAAATGTGGTCTAACCAGTTAAATTTTAATTTCAGATAAACAGAGAAAAATGTATTACATTTTTAAATTACTAAATTTTACTTACTTATTTTTAATTGCACATGTTTGCAGTATATGCAATTTATACTCATCTTGGGGAGTGGGGACTGTATATGATACAGCTTGATTCTGTTTTTAATCTCCCCTCCTTCCTACCCATCTCCTTCCTTCCTCTTCTAAATCCTTTTTACTCATTTTTGTTTTTGTCAGTTTTGTTAACCTTATCTAATGTTTATGACATATAATGTTTATGCTCATTTAGCTTGTTATGTTAGTGTGTATGGCATACATTTTTTCTGCTTATTTCCCCTTCTCGAAGTCAGGGCCTTGCACTTGCCATGCAAGTCCTGTACCACTTGAAGCAAATCCCCAACCCTTAAAAACTATAAATATCTTATAATTTTTAATGAAAGATAAATATGCCTGGAAATTATACAAAGATTATTATTGATAATAGGCTTTTTATTGATAAAATAGCCCCAAACAACATCTACCAAAGTGGTTACCTGATTTAGATAGCTAGCTTGTTGTTAACTCTGTTGTTTCCGGTTGGCAGTTTGAAATGTTATACTAGAACTTTAATACTACTTTAACAGAATCCTAGGAACCTGAGGCTCAGGTAAAGAACATCTAACCTACCTGGAAAGTATTCAACACCAAGGAAACAAGATACATGATGCTTAAGAAACCAAATTAAGGACCACTTTTTGAAGTTTAGGTTAAAGTAAAGCATATAATCCGATTATAAAATTAATCTTAATGCCTACATCAAAAATACTTATACAAATTTCTGATTTTGTAAATATAGCACTTTTATTTAAAGGCATTAGGATTGAGTCATTGGCCACATAGTCTTTATTATATGTGGACACGACTATGAAGTGTGTTTTGCTATCTAGTCTAAATTTCTTTTGAAGTATTTCAAACTTTATAACTTTGTTAACATGTTATCAGTAGTTCTATTAGTTATCTACACAGAATTTCCAACTAATTCAAATTTGACTTTTCTGTATGTGTGGCAGTAGAAAAGTATGTGTTAGACAAGTGCTCTTCTCTAGTATCATTGCTCCACTAACATTCCTGAAAAGTCTAAGTTTAGCAAGATTTCTTCTAATTCCTGACTATGCTTTTGGTGCATTAAACGTCTTCAAAAATATGTATACAATTTTTGTATGTGTGTTACTAAAAAATCTATTTTCTTTTACCTAATTAATATTATATTTACTCTTGATAAAATAATGCCTTCATTTTTACTGTCGGATAGAAGTCCATAATACGAATACTGAAAATTTTACATAGGCACCCCCTTACTGAAGTACCAATGTTTTGCTCATCATCACTATCATTATTATATTTTTATAGCTTGAAAGCTGTTAATTGTAGCCCACAGCAAAAGTAAGTCTCTTGGTCTCAGTGTCCACTTTATAGGGAGTGCTTCTTTACTCTTCAAAGCACTGTGTGATTACATCCATATTGATCCCATTTACTGATTAAGAAACAAGGCTCAGAGAAATGAAATTAATTTTCTCAAGATCTTCAAGGTGATAGTTGGGAATCCAGTATTTGTGTGCAGGTCTACCTCATTCAAGAAACTATATCTTAACCAAAGCTTTTTATTATTAGGCATGTTTAACTTAAAGAATCAGATTATAATACTAATTACTTTCCTGTTTTCACAAAGGAAATGTTTTTTTCCAAGTGTGTAATTTATAGAAATAATAACATATACCATTACCTCAATGAGCTGAAATCTCATTGAACAAGAGATTTATTTTTAAAAGGACATAATTT
The DNA here is from genome assembly GCA_004026905.1 of Hystrix cristata. Taxonomy (NCBI): domain Eukaryota; kingdom Metazoa; phylum Chordata; class Mammalia; order Rodentia; family Hystricidae; genus Hystrix; species Hystrix cristata. Next base: position 9,189 of record PVJO010013233.1, read on the forward strand.
AAAAATATTTTTACTTAAAGATTTCAGCTAAAAGTTTTGGCATAAAAAATAATAGACTATCACTAGTTTAAGACAATCAAATGATGAATAAATAAACTCCTGAGAATGCTATTAGATGAAGGAAACTCAAGCTTACGAGTTTAAGGTCACATGTTTGCATTTTGCAAGCCTAATACTGATGGAAAATTGTTATCCTCTGACAGCTGTGCCCCTGTATTTACTTTTTAGTCACAAAACAAAAAGAATAGCATTTGCATCTCTGCAAGAAAAACTTCAGTTACACAACTTCTTAAATATGTGAGTAGATAAGTAAAATGATGGTCAGACCTCCTCACAACACCAAAACATGTGCGGAGGAAAAAATATGTTTAGGGTTAGCAAATCTTCCACATTTCAAACACAGAAAAAAGTATTCAGGATGTGTCTTTATACACTGGGGCATGAGTTAATGTTCACGGTGATAAATCTTGTTGAACAATGAAAGTAGAGGAAACTAAGTGTCACTCAGGAAGAGATTGTTACAAATATAAAAATTTTCAGTTAAAACATTACCCATAATCAGGAATTCTTTCAATCTTTCATGAGACTCACTTTCATCAGTAAAGTAAAACAGGAATTAATCAAAATCTCCCCTTTATGGAGGCACAAAGGAGTAGCTGACTATTTACCAACATCTTCATAGAGTAAATCTGGCTGTAAATTTCTATGTATACTTTGTCAGGTACCATTTATCATTCAATAATTTATGGCAGTATTTTCTCAATGTCAAGTATTTAAAATAGTATCAGAATGGAACATTTACACATTAATAGTTTCAAAATGGCCCTAAAATACCACTGCAGGTCTTCCTGTAGAGAAATCTTATTTCTTTGCTAAATCACTTTGCTTCTGAAATGGATATCAAAAGTATTGAAAAATTAAATTATATTTAATTTGTTCACTTAAAATGAATTCTTTTAAAGTGGGTTTTCATTCTGCTGACTAGAGTCAAACAAACAGAATATATGTGCCACCTAACCAAATAGATATTACTGTAGCAAATAACAGTCATGCTCATATAAAAAATAGCAAGTAGAATAAGTAAAAAATATATATAAATAGGCCACAGAGTAGAAATGTAAATAGCTGGTAATTATAATATGGAACTAATTAGAATCCAAGACAAATCAAGTGGAAATGAAAATGAGAAATCATTTGTATACCCACCAGGTTGGCAAATTTAAAATGTCAGACAATAACAAGATTAGCCCTTAATGAACAACACCAGAAAGTCTCGTTCATTGCCTGTGGAAAAGAACCTTAAGGTAGACTCTTTGAGAAACCATTTTACATTACCTAGTAAAATTTAGTAAGATCCACATCTTGAGTCAGCAAATCCACATGATGTGGAAGCCTAGAGAAACCCTTGCCCTTGTTAATAAAAGATCTGTACAATTATAACAGCAGTGCTTATAAAGATAAGAAACTGGAAAATTCAAAATGCATATTCAAAGAAGAATAGAAGAATCAATATTGAGATATCCATGAATAGCATACTGATGCAGTGGTAGAAATGAACGAACGTACTACCTCTTACACATGAAGAGATCTACATCTCAAAAATACAATGAGTTAGCAAATAATTTTCAGAGAAATGTTATATTCGTGATCTTGTTTACAATTCCAAAACACACAAAAATAAAATCATATATTTTACTAACACACAGATATTTTTTAACTAGGAAAGCAAGGGAAAGAAAATTCATACGTTGAATTAACAATTATCTTTTGATCAAAGATATGAGGTATGATTGTAAACAGATTTTTCAAAGGCCTTAAGGAAATCATGAACTATTTCTTATGAATTTCAGTATGAAAAACATAATAATGAAAGAACAGATGCATAAAGAAGTGAAAAATGAAATCAAAGATGTCATGCTTTTACTTATAAATTCTGGGAATTCAGTGAAGTCCCACCTCTCTACCTACAATTATTTGTTAATTAAGAGAAATTGTATGGGCTCATCTCTTGATCCCTTATGGTTTTAATAATTTTTGATTTCATATTTCTTGGACCTGATACTATTTTGTTAAATGTGGAGAATGTCCCTACAAATGGGTTAGAAACAGAGGGTTAACATTTCATGATTTTCTTTATCTATTAAACCTTTAGCTAATATTTGCTCTGTAAAAGAAATCTCTAATGAAACGCATCAAATTCACTCCATGTCTCTAAACAAAGATTAAGAAATGTTACAATTATTGATTTATGTGTGAGCTAATACAATACCACTTTTATAGATAATAAATATTGTGACTATTGCTATAAGGAGTGAAGACTTTTTAAGTATTATGCTACAACAAAATTTATAGAGTGATGAAATCATCATTTTCACAGTTAGCTTTTTCCTATGAGGAAATAATAATCTGACTGTAGTCTACCCTCATTTAAAGTTTGCATTGCTCTGCAAAAAGTTATTCAGTTTCATGCTGAAGAGAGTGCCAATTTAAATTTTGAAGTGAAGATAGTATGATTAGAATTTTAGACATGCATTCAGTTTAATTTAAAATGCAAATCAGAATATATATATATTCTTTTTGTTTCAAAATCCAATTATTGAATTTCTTTTGAGGGGGCAGCAATATTTTAGATGGATGCTGAACGTAGTTCATTTTCCTTTTAACTATCCCTCCTCATAAAATCTTTTTGAAACTAAACTTGAAAATATCCAATTTTGAATCCATACATGACACATAATTCTTGTGCACAGCAGAACAATATGTTATAATGAGCAAAGCAGCTATATAAGTGCTGCTCAAATGTTCTCTCTGCTCTTAAAAGAAAGACAGTTTCATCTGATAAATGACACAAGGAACAGGAAGTAAAGACTGAATGCCTAAAACATAAATGCTTTTGTGTTTATTGTAGAATGAAACAGGCCAAAATTCTGTCAATCCTGTTAGCTTGAGACTCTTTTTCCATATTCCACCAGGGATTTTAGTTGACATCCGTGCTGAGGCTACCACTGGGACTGCAGTCAAGGAACCATGGGCAAGTGATGGCCAACTCAGACACAGAAATCATTTCCTGTAATTCCACATCTGATAACAGTCATAGAGGTCTCAGCCAAAGCCAATTTCTTATGTGAAATTCATGTGTGTTTTTTTCTCCCACTGTTTTTATTGTCAAATAAAATGGAATGCTTGTGATGGATTTATTACTTTGGTCAGCTTGAGCCGGAACACCCAGCTGGACTGAGTCGGTGTGGTTCTGGGCATAGAGAATCCACCTGAGGATCGTTACCGAACCAACATAAAGGAGAACAGGAACAAAAGAAGGAGAAGCTCTGCTGCAGCTGGTTCTCCCGTAGACAATTTGGCAGTTCTCGTCCCAGAAGGAGCTCGGGGCCTTGCTGTCATCGAGGATGGCTGCTGTTTGCTTTAAGTGAGCTCTGGTCTTCGTCTCTGCTGCAATCATTGTATCCTGGTTCCAGCGAGGATTTCTTCAGCCATCATCTGCAGACACGGATGTACACAGGACAGTGCTGTGGGCTCCCAGCCCTTGACTGGATCTTATGGGTCTCCAGGGCATAGACGGACATTTGGCACTCTTCCTGCATTTGGCTTATTGGTGAAGGTTGTAACTTACAAATGTCCTGTATTAAATCTGCTGTCTTGCAAACCATTGACTCTGGAAAGGTAACTAATACGATGCTTTCACAGTATAGAATACCATAAAAACCTACTGACCAAGATCTAAAGACAAAATCATTATTAACTACCTAACAAATATGATCAACTCCTATGTTACACTAAAAACATACTCTTAAAATATTTTTGGTAACAAAACCTGCCCTTTTTACTTTATCTCTGCTTAATGTATATACACCAAAGTGTGATAAGGCACTTGGTACTGTAAATTTACTCCCTTACACTTGATGGTTTTGTACTTCTTGAAAACAGATTACAGAATATAGATGAAATAGAAATAGACATAGAATACAACATATATGGTTATTAGATAGAAGGTAACAGGAAGGATCTTCCTATAGTATAGTATGATTGAGATTTATAATTTTACTCAGTTGAAAAAATAATGTTCTAAAAATGTACTAATTACCAATTAACAATATGGAATTTTATAGTGTATTAATATTTCCTATGACATACTAGTTATACTAGTTTTAGGTATTTATTGTAGTATATATTCGTAGCATTTATAATACTACATGTATAATACTACATATGTGCACTCTTAATTTTCAAGACAGTTGTGGGAATGAACATCATAATTCACATTTTATATGAGGAAACTGAGATGTTTATGGTTAAAGTCCCATACTTAACAAATGACCAAGCTGAGTCATGGTTTCTGTTTGCAAATTTTTTTTTTCCATTCACCATAAATTTAAACACAAAAAGTTTTAAATTCAGCCTAATCCATTACACCATCTTAAACTCCAACAATAAATAAAAGTAACAGAATTATTTCTGAAAATATAAATGTATGGAATTATGTTACACATATAATACAATACAAATGTGCCTGGGCTGGGGTGTAGTTCAGTGGTAGAATGTGTGCTTAGTGTGCATAGGGCTCTGGGTTTAAGCTCTAAGACAAAACAAAAAGGAAGAAAACAAAAACAAAAACAAAAACAAAAAGGAAAGAAACAGACTAGCTGTTTCTTTCTAATCTCTTTTCTGATTAACCCAATTAAATTATCCCAGAAAATCTCTTTTCAAATGGATGTAAAAGCTTCTGCACAGTAAAGGAAAAAACCAACAGAGTGAAGATACAATCTACAGAATAGGGAAAAGAATTCCCACTTACACCTCAGACAGAGGACTACTATCTAAAATATATAAAGAAGCTCAAAAAATTAGACCCCTCCAATGAATGGAAATCAAAATGGGCATCTGAAAATGAATAGATACTTCTCAGAAGAAACATGAATCATCAAAACATACACAAAAAAATGTTCAACATCACTGGCTATTAGAGAAATGTAAATTGAAGCAACACTGAGAGATCATCTTACTGCAGAAAGAATGTCCATCATTGAGAAATCAAACAATAACAAATGCTGTTGCAGTTGCAATGAAAAATGAACTCTCCTACATTGTTGTTGGGGATTAAACTATTACAACCATTATAGAAATTAGTATGAAGATTTCTGAAAAAACTAAAATTAGAAATTCCACCTAACCCAGCTCTTTCCTTTCCAGGTACCTTCCAGAAAGTTAAAAGCGTCACATTACAGTGACACAGGCACACCAATGTTTATAGCAGCATAACTCATAATAGCTACACCTTGGACACAGCGTGTATGCCCATCAACAGATGAGTGCATAAAGGAAATGTGGTACCTATAAATAATGGAGTACTACTCATCTATAAATAAGGATAGACTTAAGATATTTGCGCAAAAATGGATGCACCCCAAAACATGTTAATGTAGTAAGTTGGATACACAAGCTTAAATACCATATGGTTTTTCTCATTTGATTAATCCAAATACAAATAAAGGGCTAAATAAAAGATTGATAAAAGGAAACAGGGACATAGAACTTATGTGAATGGGGAGGGGCCAGATACCTAGGATGAGGGAAGGGGAGAGGGGAGAGGGACTTAAAAAATTTAAGATGTGTCATGTACATGTCCCAATGACCCATAATGAATATAATCCTTATATGCTGCAAATATAGACTAAATAACAAAAACAATAATAAAAATTATGAAAATGGGGCAAGCGGACCCAGAGAGGGAGGGAGATAGGAGGGTAGAGAAGCAAAAGGGAGTAAAAGGAATCAAGACAGGTAAAGTATGTGTTCCTACTCCCTAAGATAAATGTTAACACCATGCATGGCAAACATGAACTAAAAAATGACTAAACAAGAAAATATTTAAGACTTAACCTTCTCCACATTTACAACACTTAAAATGAATTTTTACCATTCATCTTCTTGAATATATTTTTAAATTGTGTGTATACCCGTGTGTGTGTGAGAGAGAGAGAATAAATTTCCAATTATTATGTCTGCTTTACTGTTAGGTAAATATTTAGGATTTTCTTTCTGTGGTCTCATTTAAACTCTTAGTTTATCACCCGGAAACACTTTCTCTGTGCCCCCAGCTCTACTAACTGAAGTATTTTTGGCCTGATTATCAGCCCATACAATTTCTGGAACTCTTCTAAGTTTTCACTTTATTCTACCTTCCAGAATATATGAATTAGTGATTTCTTTCCTTCTCCCCTTTAGACTATGATGATACCAAGTATTAGATGCCATATTAAAATCAAGGTCAATTATTTGTTGCCAAAGTTATCTATCAGGAATCAAATCATACTTCAGTTAGTGTATGAGTAAATTTCCTTGATTTTCTAGGTTAGAATAATTTCTTTTTTCTAACTGAGGCTGAGTTTTTTTGTTCAGCTACCAGTCAACAAAGACATGTCTCTTATGACAGTATTTATATATTTCCCATTATTTATCTATTAAGTATAAATCACCTTCCCAAAATTTATTTTAACTGCAAATAACATTTTGCATTTTAATAAGTAGCTTATACTTATTTTGCTATTAAATAGAAAACAATTAGATTCTTTTTCAATGACATTGAGATAGTTTCAATACTACCTAAAGTTCATTTATTCAAAATTAAGACTATAAATCTATGATTTACATTTTCTAAAAGCATGTGCAATTTGCTTCTGCAACTTTCAACTGAAGGAGAAACACTGAGGAGGCTCAAGGGTATGACAAACAGCGCTGTAGCATTTTGTAATTGTTATAAACGCATAAGAAATTTTCTTCCTTCTATCATCTTCTATTTTAGGGTAAAATGAATGTTCATTCGATTTGAGAGGCTTGTCTACTTAATGTGGTATAATTAGCACTAGCTTCTCACATATCACCACATCTAACTAATTTGTAAACAGTGATTTGATGAACTGTAGGATTTTAAAAAGCAACACTCTTAAGAGTTTCCCTGTTTAAATTAAATGTCCTTTCCATGTAATATTATCTATTAATTACTCCCAGAACTGATCATTATAATGTAATATATTTATAATGTAATTATTAGAAACATTCAGGTGTTATTTTGGGGTAGTGCTATCAGCAAGGTGGTGGAATAGTACTTGTCATGCTCATTCTCTCACAAAAAAATCTATTGCAACAATATCTCCCTAAGAGTTAGGGAATTCAGATGAGAGACTGCAGCATGTGAGTAGAGCACAGAAATAAAAGATACTTTGAACAAGGCGAGATGGACTTTTTCACATTTACCAAGTACCGCTTATGCATATTTTAGGTTTCAGGGCTGCGCCTGTAGCCCAGCACACCAAGTAGGACAGTCTGCCCCAAAATTAAAGTAAAAGGCCCCCCAACAGACTGCTCCAATTGACCTGTCCAGAATCACTGAATGGACTGAGTGCCAATGAAGTTTCCCTGGCAAAATCAGTCTGTGAAGACTCAAAGAAGTACTTATCTCTTCTAATAGCAGCCATCATTTCAAAGCTAAAACATCACAATAACATGAAAAGAATAAAATAAAATACAATTAACACTAAACAACTGAAGATCTGTAAACAGCTTGACAAAGATTTAACAATAATCATTTTAAAGACGCTTAAGGAGCTGTAAGAGAACACAGATATCTATCTACATGAATTAAAAAAAAAAAAACAGTTTTAGAAGTATGGCCATTTTGACTATATTAGTTCTGCCTATCTAGGAGCAGGGGATATCTTTTCATTTTCTGATATTCTCTTCTTTCTCCTTTCTCAGAGTACTGTAGTTTTCATTTTAGAGATTTTTCATTTCCCTGGTTAGGTTAATAATTCCAAAGTATTTTGTTTTTCTTGATACTATGCTGAAAGGTATTATTTCTCTAATATCCTACTGAGTGAGTCTGTTATTGGTGTATAGGAATGGAACTGATTTTTCCATGTTGATTTTGTATTTTGCTATGCTATTGAATTTGGGTATTAGTTCTGAAAGTCTTTTGGTGCTATTTTTAAGGTGTTCTGTGCAGAGATGCGTGTCATCTGCAAATAATGATAATTTAACTTCTTCCTTCTCTATCCATATCCCTTCTATTTCTTACCCTGTCTAATTGTTGTAGCTATTATTTCAAGAACTATATTGGACAGAAGTGATGACAGTGGACTGTCCTGCACTTCATTTTGTTCCAGGTTGCCACAGGACCCCAGAAAGTGTCACCTGACAATACTCTGGATATGAAGTGTCTCCCATCTCTAGATAAGAGTAGGGGACAGGACTGAAGAGCTCCAGGGAGGTGGGGTCTTTCTGGAGGCACCGGGGCTATCTGCTCCTTCCAGTCAAATGGATATTATGAAAGTCATCAAACATATATAACTTGTTCAAGTTGTGACTTTTCTTTCTGGGCTGGGCTACCAAGACTGAAAGAGTTGGGTGAAGCAACATGAGCACTAGATGCCCTCAGAGGTGTAACTCCCAGGACTATGGAAGACAGCAGGCTGCTTTACCAGCTACCATTGACCCCTGGAAGGCGGATAGCCCCCGAGACTCTGGGAGCGGAAGGAGGTAGGACACCAACCTGCCGATTTGCTCCTGTGGTAGTGCTCTTCCTGGGCACTTCCTGTAGCTATTATTTCAAGAACTATATTGGACAGAAGTGATGACAGTGGACTGGCCTAGTAAAATGTGTTTGCAGTAAGGATGTATTGAGATAGTGTCAGTCCAAGTGTTATATCAGCCTGATGAGACAATCTTCTGCCTCTGGACGTAGGGTGATCAGTGCGCGTGTGGATTGGACTAGTTTGCTAAGCAGGATGTCTGTGCACAGACACACAGCAGGAGCACGGGACCCCGCGTGGCCTGTGCTAACCAGGCTCCACTCTCTGACCTTCAGTTTTCTGAATAACCGTAGAACATGCTGAGAACGCATAATTCTCGGATAAGAAGAAACTCAAACGGCCTGGCCTCTGCCCTTGCCTTCCTAGAACAGGACGCCCGCAGCCTCTGGCTCACTGGTCCCAGTACTGCCTGAGGTAAAAATCCAGAGCACGTTGCTCCCAGGGGCACGGTGGAGCGTGAGGGACGAGCATGATCCACGTGCGTCTTTCCTGTGTCTTGGAGGACCCCAGGCTTCTGCTGATTCTTGTGGCCGGTCTGTGAGTCACGAAGTTGATTTGCCTGACTTGCTAACTGCTTTCTCTGAACAGACTGGACGTAAAGATGCAAGCGGTAGAGGTTTGACTGGTGGCAAATGGGTCTGCTTTGATCCCTTGTCAGTCAGAACACTTGTGATGGATGATGGTGGCAACGCTCTCCTAATACATCTAAGTACATATTAAAAATGATGTTTTCCACCTTAAATACAAACAATCGGGGGGGGGGGGCTGTTGCTGGGGATCTAACTCAGGGCCTTGAGCTTGCTAGGCGAGCTCTCTACCACTGAACTGAATCCTCAGCCCCTAACAATTTTAATTGCCAATTATACTCATCAAAGCTGGGGATAGAGAATTTTACTTACATCTGATTTTTAAATAAGTTGCTCTAAATTTACTTGGTGTATCATTATTAGTTGACATCTTTCTTTTTTTCTTTTTTAAATTTTATTTTAATGGTACATTTTATATGTACATAGTGATAACATTCATCATAGGGGATTTGTACCTGTACATGATATATCTTGTTGCTTCTTTTTTTCCCATTCCCCTCTCCTCACACCCTCCTCCCTCCCTATTTACAAAAGCTTTGTTTCCATTTTTTTCCTTCCATTCCTTATTTCTCTTGTCCCTCTGTTCCTCTCCCCCTCCCTTGTTCCCTTTCCCATTTAGACATTTTCATCCCTTTCCCAATATAATACATTTTAGTCATATAGTATCTCAAAAGAATCTAAATCGTTTGGCTTTTTCCACTTCCACAACTTTATAAAGTCTTCTATTATTGCTTCTGGGCTAAGCTTATTAATTACTCCCTGGTAATACTAAATTCAATATTTATATTGCTAATTGTACCATCTTTATTATGCATATATATGTTTATTTCAATTAAATCAATAAAATGTGCTAGAACAAGCTTTTAATTTGCTTTTTCATTGATATAGAATTCTATTGGCTTTTTAATTTTTTTCCTCTGAACTTTTTAAAAATTTACCTTTCAGAAGGTAATTAAATGAATTTTTTCCCAAGAATTTGTCTATTGAGGAGAAGTGATCTAAGATCCAGTCCCTTAATAAAAGCATGTAATTACCTTTCTTAATAATAATCTAAGACTATGAAGTAGTATCAGATAGACATTTCAAATGTTTGATTTAATGAAAGATAATACGCTAATCATATGAATTTTTATGCTCAGTTGAGAAAAATATAATGTATCTGACCAAAAATAACACTTAAATATGTTTAGCATCTGACAAGCAATGTTCTAAGCACTTTTCAAATAATAGTTTATTTAATTATTATTTTACAAAAAAGAAAGTCAAAGAAAAAGATGGAGAGGAAAAGGGAGATTAAATCACTTTAGACTAAATCACACAGGTAGAAATAAACCTTGAGACTAATCAAGGCAAGCAGACTACAGGGTAGTGGAGTCCAAAATAATTGTCTACCCTGAAATCAAGCAGATCTGTCTTGTCTGTCAGAGTTCTGAATTACACTCTAATTTTTATTAGTTTGGGGAGCAGCCAGAGTTTAGACTATAAATTCAAAGACAGCACAATCTCTAGTTTCCAATCATTTATGGTGCTTTTGCTGGGTCTTTTGTTTCTCAAACGCTTAATGCAAAATTTTATATTCAGTGAAGCCCACTGACTGGGGTGATACAGGTTTATTTCTTACTATCATTCACCTGAGGCTAGAATGTTTCATGATTTTTAAATTTTATTTATTTATTTTGAGGAGAGACTGTTTCTTTGACTTCTTGCTTTTCACAAATTCTGGCCTTTTCTTTTCTGGTCCAATTCCTGTGAGACTGACAAGTGAAGTTTAAAATCATTTTGGCTTATGCCCTCAATTTTGAAAGCCAACTTCAGAGTTCTACTTAATTCTCTGGCTATGTACTTAGATTTTAGAATGAAAAATATGAATCATTTGCAATAAAGAACTGATCCATGTCCCCATCCTTCCATATCATCAGAAACTTTTTCTCAAAAATGTATTTAATTTTTCTGGACCCTGATCGTAAATGTCCTGTTTAGTAATATTAAATAAAGGCACATTATTACAAGAAACTTAAAGAAAACTAATGGAAAATACTCACATAGTATTGCTTTCCATTATAATCCATGTCCTGTTGGTTATTTGCACTAGTAATGTATATTACACTCATAACTTTCCAACGACAGTGTCCTCAGAGTTCTCATTATTACCTTTTAATGTCTAAGTATGAGAGAAATAGAGGAAAAAAAGGAACTAATTTTGTAATTAGGATATAGCCTCAGTCTGTATCGGCTGCTATGACAATGACATACACCACGTGGTTTAAACAATAAATATTTATTTCTCATATTTCCTGAGATTGAAAATAAAGATTAGGGAACCACAACTGTGTTCCCAGGGAAGAGTCTACTCTCACTTTCAAGATGGACACCTCCTTTTAATTTTTTTTATTATAAAACTTAAAATGTATCAAATTCGTGCAAACTTACAACCATAATACATGGTGCTATTTGCATGTAACAACAAACAACGTAAACAAATACAAATGCGGTATTGAGTCATAACTCCATAAAGTTAACTGTAGTACATACTGTACGTGTTACTGTAATATCCTAGCCACCTCCTATTGCTCTTGAAGTGAGCTCATTTTTGTTGTTTTGTTTTTTGTTTACTCATTTGCTTTTTCCTTTTTTTTTATTTGAGTTACTAGGTTCCTGAATCTGGAATACGTCTACACCTCTCATTCCCCATCCTCCTCCCCCAACCCTCTCCCTGTTCCCTGGACCCCTTCCCTAGTGGGTGAGATCTATCCCCTCGTCTATTTCAACCTGTCTTTTGTCATTTTCTTTGTCTGTACTTTGCCTCACTCAGATGAGGGCTGCCATACTGTATTCAAACTTGCATGTCTGTATTTCACTCAAAATTGTTTTCCAGATCCATCCATTTTCTTACAAATGCTTCTAATTTGCCAAATAGTATTCTTCTATATATTGATAGCACATTTTGTTTGTTCAGTCATTTGTTGGTGGGTATACAGGTTGCTTTCCAGGATTTAGCTATTAAAAATTCTGCTGCTATAAACACTGGTGCGCAAGTATTGCTGTAGAATGATGACTTCAGGTCTTTGAGGAAGATACCTAGCAGGGGAATAGTTGGGTTGTATGGAATTTCTAATTTCAATCCTTTGAGAAATTTCCAGACTGATTTCCATAATGGTTGTACCAGTTTGCATCCCCATCAACAGCGTAGGAGGGCTCCTTTTTCACCACAGTCAGGGCAGCATTTGTTGTTGTTTGATTTCCTAATGATTGCTATTCTTTCCAGAGTAAGATGGAATCTTGGTGTTATTTTAATTTGCATTTCTCCAATGGCCAGAGATGCTGCACATTTTTTCATCTATTTGTTGGCCATTTGTATTTCTTCCTCTGTGAAGTGTCTATTCATTCTCTAGCCCATCACCTGACTGGGTCATTAGTTTTAGGTGGTTCTTTGTTTTTTTTGTTTGTTTGTTTGTTTTGTTTTGTTTTGTTTTGTTTTTTTGTTTTTTTTGTGTTTTTTTTTTTAGTTCTTTGTATATTCTAGCTATTAGTCTTCTGTCTGGGGAGTAGCTAGCAATTTTATTTTTCCCGTTCTGTAAGTTGTCTCTTCACTCTACTGATTGAATCTTTTGCTGTACAGGAACTCTTTAGTCTTATAAAATCTCATTTGTTGATTCTTGCTGCTATTTCTTGCGAGACTGAGGTTCTGTTTAGAAAATCCTTTCCTATCCCTATGTCTTCGAGTATTTTACCTATTTTATCTTTCAGAAGGTTTAATGTTTCTGTCTTAATGATTAGATCTTTGATCCATTTTTATTTTAATTTAGGATGTTGTATTACCAATATTCCTCAAGCTATTCAAAGAAACTGAAAGGGGTACAGTGCTCCCAAATTCATTTATGGAAGCCAATATCACTCTGATCCCAAAACCAGATGAAGGACCAACTAAAAGGGGAAGTATAGGCCAATCCCTTTCATCCATATAGATGCAAAAATCCTCAACAAGATATTAGCAAATAGAATACAGCACATTATCAAAAAGCTGATATACCATGATCAAGGAGGTTTCACCCCAGAGATGCCAGATGGTTAAAAACACATAAGACTATAAATATAATACATCACATAAACAGGAGCAAGGCCAAAAACTACGTAATCATATCAATAGATGCAGAAAAGGCTTTTGACAAAATCCAACACCCCTTCTGATAAAACCTTGAAGAAAAAAGATATAGAAAGATCACCTTCTTTCATCTCCTTATACAATCCAGAGAGAAATCATCTATATTCTGTCTTTTCAAAGGACACCAATCCCATTCATGAGGGTGGAGCCCACACGACAGACATAATTACCTCCAAATGGCCAACTTCCTAATATAGCATTACTTTGGTGTTTGATTTTTCACTATATGCATAAGAGAGGGAGGCACACGCATTCATTCTGTTACATATATAGAATGCCGCCAACACTATATTTTCCATTCTGCATTCACCATTAAATACTCTATTAGCACACAAGAATCCCAATAAAATGAGACACGTTTCTTTTATTACATAAACTTTGACACCATTGAAGTTAAACACTCTCTATTTTACCGTATCCGTTACACTAATTCTCTACATCTTCTAAAATCACACTCTAATTCTTCAGTTGTGTTTCTAATGAGCTTTTTGTTTTCTCTATAAAGTGTTAACAAACATCTAAATATAAAATTGAGACTGACTTAGCAACTATGAATGAGACATCATGTGTTTTCTCATGAATGTAAGGCATGCTTGTTAAGTAATGATACAAAAGCAACAGATTCCAAGTGAAGAGCACCAGGTATCGCACCAAACAGAATATTCTTATACATTCTTATGCTATGAGAAAAGTCACTGCATTCTCAGTGCTGAGTTTTTTGTGTGTAACATGCCCATTTCCATCTCCTTCTGTCCTTCTCTTTTACATCCTCATCTCAAACTTGCCTCACTTTATGGCCTCATCGAGAAAGGTTTCTTCTACAATATAGAACAGATAAGTACAGGTCATTATTATCCAAGTGTTCAGCTAGTTAAATTCTTCAAATCCAACCATTCTTTATTAGCAAGTCTTAATGATCATATATTAAGAGAGAGGCATAAAGCTTCATGTTTGAACCCATTGTGGTTTAGATCTAAAATCTGCCCCAAATGTATCAAATGTTTGGAAGATGATTAGATCAATGGGGATTCATGGGGGATTATGGGGGGCTCAGTCATTCAAGAGTTGTTAAAAAGTATAGCCCTATCAGAATGGTGGGTCCCTGGGGGCATGACCTGGTGTATTAGTTACCTTTCTAGAGCCAATGGTTTGCAAGAGAGAAGATTTAATACAAGACATTTGTAAGTTACAACATTCACCCATAAGCCAATTGCAGGAAGAGGTCTGAATGTCTTTCTATGCCCTGGAGACCTGAAAAAGCCAATCAAGGGCTGGGAGCCCACGGTGCTGTCCCATGTAGCTCTGTGTCTGTGCTAAATGGCTGAAGAAATGTTTACTGGAACCAGGATATGATGCTCGCAGCAGAGACGAAGACTAGAGCTCCCTGAAACAACAGCAGCCATCCTCAACGACAGCAAGCCCCAAGCTCTTTCTTTGACAAGAACAGTTGAGTCACCTTCAGGAGAACCAGCCGCAGCAAAGCTTCTCCTGAGAAACAGCCTGCTACTGTCTTTTGCTCCCGTTCTCTTTTATGTTGCATCAGCAACAATCCTCAAATGGATCTTCTACGCACAGAACCTCACCAACTCAGTCCAGCTGGTCATTCCAGCTCAAGTTAACCACACTAATAATTCTACCACACCTGGAATGGTGTATTTTTGTCCCCAGTTCCTCCTTTTGCTTTTTGTTGCTGGTCACTATGGATCAAATGCCTTTTGTCTGCTATGCACCTCTCTCATGCATTTCTGCCTCAGAGCTGCTGACTATGAACTTAAACTGTGAGACAAAATAAACCTCTCTTCCTTTAAATGGTGACTTTCAGGTATTTTGTACCAGTCACAGAAAAGTGACTATTACAGGGCCTGACCAAATTCTTAAATACAGTTTTACGAGCAATGAAATATTGAGGCTATTTTAATTTTCATTTAGCTCTTTAATAGTCTTCTCAATTGTTCAGTTTGTGAAGTAGAGAGTAAATGAATGGGCTCCCCCAGATCACCCATCACTCATGTGAATAAATTAGTTTTATATGAGTATGCCAATTATTTAGATTGGAGAAATATGCATTTTCTATATTCAGAATATTGAATATTACCTTACTTGATGAGCTAATGAAGTTCACTAAGTTTCTTAATGTATAATTTATTGAGGTATTATGAAGGTACACTTAAATATTATAGTGCAGGCAAACATGAACTCAGCCTATGACAATTTTGTTCACATAAACTTCAGTAAAATAATTGTTTAGGACCACATTGCTGAGAAAGTTTCCCTGTTAATTTAAAGGCTACCCTCCATCATAGACCATCAGCATTGGATTAGAATTTACATGACATCTAATCTAACTCCTTCTTCATACAGACCAAGTAATGGAGGTGCAGGGAGGTTACAGACTTTCCTAAAGTCACCCAGCTAATGAGAGTGGAGTGAGAAAAGCAGAGCCTGGACTAATAAAGCTGAACAAACTGAAGATCATGAGATATACTCCTGGGAGCTGTGGGTAAAGGATCAGATAAGAAATTTAACAGTGCCATTAAAACAGAGTCATTCTGGTAAAATAATTCTGGCCTACTAATAAGAAGAACAACATTTTTGTGAGTATATAGTAAGTATAATTCAGTTATAATGCATTTTTAGGTGGTTTCCTTAACTTAGAAATCTAGCTAAGTTTATTTGTAGGTTTTATAGACATCTGCACCTGATGTAAATAGCAGTTACGTTACAGAAGTACTAGGACCTTTAAAATCTGCATTTAACAAAAAAGTTGAAACTGAGCATTTTATTTCCATGACCCAATAATTTAGAAAATACTTGCAGCAGCTTTGAGACTAATATTCAAGCATGTTAAAATTAATCAAACCAAAACTCTAAAAAAGAATGAATGGAAATCATAAAGTGGTTCTTGCTCCTGGAAATGACTAAGCAGACTAAGATTTTACTATACATACTATAATGGAATGGGACTTGACAAAAGAAACAATTTAGCCATGAAAACTTCCTATTTCCAATTCAGTTGAAATATTAATCGCATATACTGAAAGGAAGAATAAGAACATAGTGTGTAATGATGGAAAATTTGAAACTTTAAATATCACGGGAGAAATATATATATATTGACATTACTTTATTGAAAATTTTAACTTATGTGCTAGTTACATTACAGAATCCCTCAAAAATATTACCTGACCAAATTAAACGGAGGTACAGGTCACTCACAAAGGTATTCTGCTATTCCAACTAGCACCTTAGATTAATTTAACAAAGTAGTGATGGTTTTTTGAACAGTTTAACAGCTGCATTGGCCTTATAAATGTCTTAGGAATTAACTTTTGATACAAGGCCACAATGTTAGGTAATATTTTAACAGAAAAATTTAAGTATTTTCTAATGCACAAGAATAATTATTAAGACATTTTATCATTGGTAATAATAAAATCACAAGCAAGATAAACAGGAGTTGGGAATGAGCGTTAATGATAGAACATACAAGAATGAGGCAAGGTTACAAAAGAGGGGAAAAAATCACCTTCCAATGACTCGTTCTCCAACTTCATTCACATTTTATAACTTAGAAAAAACTTCTCCAGAAGAAATTTAGATTTTCCTTGTGGATTCAATTAATGATGCAGTTTTCTTTATAGACTTAAATCTGTCATGGATATTTTGGAATAATCAGAGAGTTAACTCTCCAGTACATAGCAAATCTGACTTGGTAACACACCAAGGACCTGGCAAATGGAGCTTTGAAAACAGGTATCTGCCACCGGACTATCACTTGGAAGACAGTGGATCCACAGTATTTCATAGCATTAGCAATATTCCCTAATTTCACCTTCCCTTACTCAACCCCATGCCCAAATGAAAGAAAAAAGAAAAAAAAAACTCTCTTTCATAGTTATGAATAAACTGCTACTTTTTCATAAATTATCAAGGGCTGTCCCTCTCATAAGAAAAGATTAAATGGAATATGAACCATATTTATTTTACTACTTTATCTCTAGTGTTTAGTCAGCATAGTACTTAGCACATATCAAAATCTTTTTTTAATCAAAAGAAGACACTTTATTTGTAAAGTGGAAAAGGAAGGTGGGATAGATAGCTACCCTGATAAGAAAGAATCAGGGTAGGGAACTCTGGAAAGATGGAGGACCCTCATGTCAAATTCTTTTTTAAACACTGAATGGCTATTAGACATATTGACATCTTCATCCAATGTCTTTTGACTATCTACAAAGTTTTCAACTCTCTGCTGTTTCTGGAATTACCACGATCAGATGGTGTCTCATGGAGACTACCTACTTTCCAGTTCCTCCTGATTGTTACCAAGGTGGCTTCCCCACTTAACAATATTAGATGAATTTGATAGAGTCCTGATATGTTCCAGCAATCTTAAGGCCACACTCATGACTGATTTCCTTAATTGGATATTTCTTTGGCATTAATACATGCCAGAAATTGAACTGTTTGTGATATGGAAACTTGGATGTGGTATGTGTGTGTGGCTCAGAACAGGCAGGATGAGTTTAGAGAAAAGCAGTGTTACTTCTATTTTTCAGTATTTTATCCACCGAAACTTGCTTTCTTCCCTGTTTCTTCATCTCTCCTATCCCAAACGTTTTGTCAATCCAGTAGAGTGTAGCCAGATTGGAATTGATACTTATATTCTCTGGATTTACAATTCCAAATATTCTGCTTTCTTTGCTTGTACTAAGAATTATGAAAATGAGAGTAACTATTCTATAGAGTTTTCAAATATTTAATGACTCAACTTTATCTTTTGTGGCATCAAATATTCATCATTATATTATATTGATGTCAGATTTTACAAATAATTAGAAATTTTAACAATTTTAATACTTAAACCACTGTTTTTATCTTACTCATAATACATATATGATATATATTAAAATATGTTGTTGAATTATTTTTCAAGTATTCATAGTTTTAGTTCTGAAAGTCATTTTAAATGTACAGTGAGGATCTTTGAAAATGGGACTTTTATATCTCTGCTTTCCACATAACCCACTACCAAATATTGATATGAAATCATAACTCAGTGGCGTCCAAGAATTCGGAACACAGAGGAGATAAAAATATTGTTAAGAGTGGTACATGAAGCACAAAGCAGAATAAGCAAAATACTGCCACAAAATGTGAGTGAACAAAACTTGGATGCAACATCAAGGAAAACTTTTGGGGGAAAAAAAAGGCTGTATTGTCCTAGATTCTTTAAGAGTCATAGTGAAAGAGGTAGAAACTAAAGTCCACAATGTACAGCATGCCAAAAGATGTGCTTTATTTCTTTGTTTACTTTCTCTCATGGCCTTTGGGGAAAAAAGTTGGAAAAGTTAATAATGTTGCAAGGAAATTCAGACCATGAGAAGCACCTAGTTTCCATCCTGCTTCACAGCAAGGGATGCATTTAGACGTATCCGAGAACCATTCACTGTTTCAACCTCAGGCGGAGCTTCTGGATGGCAAACAGGGAAAGGAGCTAGAAGGACAGCAGGGGGAACTATTTTTTCCACCTGTCCGGACATGACAGTGTTTATTTTTAAAAACCAGCAGACACTACATGACAGCGTTTTTGGCACCTTAAGCAAGTGAATAGTACACAGTCTTAGGTATTGGCATGGTGTCTAATGAGTAGGAGACTCGCTGAGGAAGGGCAAAAGAATTTTCTAAAATTCTAACTCTGTTCAAAATTTAAAGGAAGAAATTTAAAGAAGGAAAAAATGATGATTTATATGACTTATAATCATTCTCAGTTTCTATTTTCGACCTAATTTTACGATCTCTTGCACATAGCATTCACCAAATAGTAAGCAAATTATACAACAAATCAATACTTGGAAATATTTTAATAATATATAAGATAATTTATAGTGAAAGAACAGTGACATTAATATTTAAACAATATTCACAGATTTGAATTTTTGAGAATCCTAAAGTATAGCAGAATTGAAGGTCATATCCCCATTTATCAAAGTGAAAATTTGGAGCATTTAAATGTTTGAACCAAGTCATAGTATTTTATCTCAGACTACAGACAGACAATGTCTCAATTAAAGGTGTAAAATAAATGAAATTTGTCTCCATTTCTATTCTTTCTTTCTTTTTTTTTTTTTTTTTTTTTTTTTTGGTGCTGGGGATCGAACTCAGGGCCTTGTGTTTGCAAGGCAAACACTGTAACCACTGAACTAAATCCCCAGCCCTTTGTCTCCATTTCTAAAACTATTATTTCAGAAATTTTTCTCTACAAATGCCTGCCTCAGACACCAGAGAATGTAAGTTCTGCTATTTTTTTGAGCTGGAATTTTCATTCTTATGGTTTCTAAATCCCTGCACTTCACTTTCTTTACACAATTAAATTATACTCATCATTTGCATCATCTATTTGGGGGCTCCAAAGACATCATTTGTTAAACTAATCCCTCACTTGCGAAGGAGTGAACAGCTCCTGATGCAAGAGGCACATTTTACCTGATCTTTGGTAAATCTTTCATTTTTAGCCCATGAAAAACAAAAGAATTGTTCAGACTAAATTTTCACAGGAGGATTGGCTTGGAATGCAGGGTAAAAACTATGTGGTACGATGAAGAGCAGCAGTAGGCAGTCTGTAAGATTTGTTTTAATAATTGCCCAAGGGAATTTCTTAGCCGGTTTATGTTGTTCCACCTAGTTCTTTATCAGAATATGCCAGGAAAGTCCTAGACTGTCAAGTTTCACATTGCTACTGAATGACTGAAGAGCTAGAACAAGTCATCAAGATTCCACCCAAGTCAAACAGAAATGAAGTCATAAAATCATCTATGTGCAGCGATGCTGGTTTAACATGACCACACATACTGAGACTCTATCCACTGAAATCTGATGGCTGATTTCTTTGAGTAGAACAGTACAACCCAAATAATGATGAGAAACTCTTGGCTCAAAATTTAAGAGGAGTGGCAGCTTTTGTTTTGGTCATTTGGAGCTTTGAATTACCATAAAAAATGTTGGACTACCCTGCTGGAAAAGTCTTCAGAGTCATCTCTCTCGGGTCCCCACCAAGTTTTCAGGTATTGCAGGGAAACTGACAGGGACCTTTCAACTTAACGGCACCCCATTACCTCTGCCACATCACATGGAAAAGTATCCCCCAGTCAGACTCCTCCCAAATTCCCAGCCCCCAGTGTGCACAAGATAATATAAAATGGTTGTTACTGTGAGCCAGTGGTTATATTTAATGCAGTAATTAATAATAAATGGCACGGCACGTTGTGCCATTTTCAGCAGGCTGAGTAACCTGTTTTTGTGCCCACCTGAGAGAATGCCAGTCTTTTTCAAAGCAATTCACACACACTTCGTGCAGAATTTGAAACCTGTTCTGACATCAGATTTTGAGGACCTCCTCTAAATGACCGGTCTCTAGCCATGTCCTTGAACAAACTTCTGCATTAGTGACTAAGACTCCTAAATATTTTTATGCTCTACTTGTCTAACGAGCAGAGAATTATTGTGGGGATGAAGTTAAGTAACATGCAGAGACCTTCTGTAAAGTATAAAATCTAATTACAAAGTAAATAATTATGATTGTGAAACTTTCATGAACATTCTTTTCCGTGAAATATTTGACTGATTTTTTTTTTTTTTTTTTTTTTTGGTGCTGGGGATCGAACTCACAGCCTTGTGCTTGCTAGGCAAGCACTCTACCACTGCCGTGAAATATTTTAAAAGAAATATTCACTTAGCCTGGATCCAGAGGAAATACAAAATACAGTACTGTTGAGACCACTGCCTTTAAAACAAACAAATATCAGAAAAAATAAGGAACCTTTCAAATATATCTAAAGGAAAAAGAGTACATTTTTTAAAAATACATTTCACATATCTTAGTTTTTACTCAGTTAAAGTGTATCAGCAAGGCCAAGCATGATGGCAGAAGTCTGTAATTTCAGCACACTGTGAAGCTGAAGCAGAAGAGCTGCAATTTCACACCAA
Source organism: Hystrix cristata (assembly GCA_004026905.1). Taxonomy (NCBI): domain Eukaryota; kingdom Metazoa; phylum Chordata; class Mammalia; order Rodentia; family Hystricidae; genus Hystrix; species Hystrix cristata. Next base: position 30,524 of record PVJO010013233.1, read on the forward strand.
GCCTGAGGAAATTCGCCACTTAAATTTTGTCTCAAAATAAAATAATATAAAAAGCGTATCTTAGTGCAAATACCTCGGGTTTAATCCCCAATACAACAAAAGAAAAGGCCCTCTAATTAGTAAGACTATGTCAGTATGTCACTGCACGTAAATTGTAAGTAAAATGATGTACTGACATTATTTTTCCTCTGGAAGCCTGGAATTTTGGCACATGATAGCTAAAATTATCTACACAATGAACTCTGAGTAAAATCCTTGGGCCCATCTATATGAGCTTCACCAAAATACAAAAATATAGAAAATATTCACTATGGTTGATTCTGAGTATGCCCACGAGTTTTTGGTAGATAAAAAATGTGTACTTATTAATAAAATACATACTAAAAATTACTATGCTAGAGATATTACATTAAGGAATAAAAATGCCCTGATGAACAGGGCACAAAAGCTTGTTCTTAATTTTCTGTTATTTTTCCAATATAAACCAGCAGAAGTCTGTTATCTTCCAATATAAACTACGCTGATATAGGGACAGTCGCAAATGAAGTTTGATTGTCATCTTTAATCTCTTAGCACTTGGGATTAGCTGGAGAGAGTTTTCATGGTGTTTGCTCTCTGGCCATGAGCTGAGTAGACTTTCTCAGCATAGATCCCGTGGACAGTCGTTCATAACTGCCCCCAGAGGCCTAAGACCAGCGGCTCTGCCTGACTGCATGCTCTAAACCCAGTGGAATAAAGATGTGGTGATCATGAGTCACCTTCGACCAAATGGATGAGGGCAACACTGAGGAAATAGGAAGCAACCACACAGAAGGGATCTAGGTGTATGCATGGATGCATGGAACAGATCTGCCTTCAGCTCTGGACAGCCTACAAGCTCACACATACGCAAAAATGAAGCACACTTATTTTGATTAAGGCTGTACTATTTGATCTATGTTATAGCATCCAAATCAGTATCTTAATTGCCTTTTACATACAAACATCACTGAGAGAAATTTACCAAAACAATACCTATTTTAACAAAATGATAACCCCTCTGATATTTATAGTCTATTTTACTTTTCAGTCCTAATTCCAATCTATCAAAATGATATGATTATCAACTATAGGTGGGAACTTGCCATCACAAAAGCCACTAAGTGACTCAATATGTACCAAATCAAAATATCACATTGTACTTCATAAATATGTACAGATATTATGTGCCCAAAATATTTTTAAAACACAAATCTGAGTCACATGTTTAAATATTTGCAGCTTCATATAGTTAAATTAAATAGATGTCTGTAAATCTACCTAAAAATAACATCCGCTTTCTGCAAATTCAGAATCTGAAAGGGGAAAAATAACAACCTAGTGAATACACACACAAGTGATTCTTCAGTTCCCAGGCAGTGGACCTGTACGTGTAGCACGCAAAACAATCACCAGTACACACAGGACAGAGGTGCCCTCAATACAAGAGTGCTCAATACTCTGGCCTCTAAATTTAAAAGATTGCTTTATGAAGCAAAGAGGACTAAAATATGGAAAATATTGATTATTAAAATGACCATTTATAATTTTCTTTAAAAAGAAATTTTAAAGGCACTCCACTATTTTGATAGGGCACTAAGTCAAATAAAAAACACTCATAAGAAATTACTAAGGCTATTACTGGTAAGAAGTACGATACAATGCTTTATCTCTTTTAAACTTCTTTTGGGGTCTTAATATTATTAAGTGATTCATTTAATCAGTCTCACTTACACCGAAAAGAGGAGGGAACTACACATCAGAATAAGTACCAAAACCTCAAATTTTCTTCATTTTCTTTAGATAGGATCCATGAAATTGTGCTCTGAGAGCATAAAAAAGGAAACTTGATATAATCTTGTATTTGTTTGTAGGAAAAGAAATGTAAAATTGTTATTTGAAATTTGACCTTAAATTTATTGATACTTAGGAATGAAAGAAACACAAGATGAAGTGCTACACGTAATTTTCTTCACTTTTGATATTCTCTTTCACGTGGTGTGCACTCTGTCATTATCAATCACATGACTTCTCGGCCCTTGATAAACTCTTCCCCACAAAAATTACTAAAACAAATTAAACCATTTGCTGAGTTGACAGAAACTTGGACCCCTTGGAATGCGCTTGGTCACTGTTATATTTGTTGTCTCAGGCTGGTAAAACTTGAGGTTTGCTGGAGACCTTGAGTGCGTACAAGAAAAAAAAATCAGACTCTAGCAAGTGGTTAATAAATAAAGTGGTAATCAATTTGGGGGCAGGATTTTAGGTAATTCTATGGTGGTCTCCTTCTATTTGTGTTCTGAGTGTAGTTCTTTCATTTGGTATGATTTCTGCAATTCCTTGTGGACCTAGTATGGTTGACAGTCACAATAATACCTTTCTCAGGCTTTAGAAATAGTCATTTGATACAGGTCCAGAATTAGAATGTCTTAGACTGCTGGTATTTTTTATTAGCCTATTGGCAAGTAACCCAAATATGCCCAATCATACTGTTTTCCGGCATTGCTAATACTTTTGACATGTTTCGCATTCTCTGCTAACTTGAGTTGAGTGAAAGGAAGTTGGATCTCAGAATCATCATTTTTGCTGCTATGTGGATAAAGTCTGTACACAAAATTAATATAAAAGAAGACAGAACAAAAGAAGTGCTACCAGAAAGTAGCACTGAGACCTTGGTTCTGACCTACAAGCCTCTCGTACCTATTCGGAGTTGTTCCACAGCCTACCTTTATGAACTAGAAAGTATAACTTTTACATTGGTTTAGTTTGTTGAGTTGCTGCTACAGATAAAATTCCAATGTTTATGGAATAATTGGAGGTATAAATGCCCACAAATTTACTGACATACATTCTACAGGATTTTATAATTTTAATGAAAATAGGTTGGGTGACATTGTCAGAGAAGTAACTGTCAGGCTGCTCCGACAGTATCGATAGAAACCCCCCTGGGGCACAGAGTGAGGATCCACTTGCAGCTAGGATGCAAGAACTGAATTCTTCCAATAAAAAAGATACAACTTCACATGACCCACAGGGATGGAAAGACATCAGTGCCTACCCTTGTACACGGCATAAAAAATTATTAGAGAACACTGAAACAATTTAAGATTAGTATATGATTTTTGAGTACAATGACTGCAGAGTGTTTGAAAGAGAAATTTGTAGGATTCTAGGCTATTTGTGTTTTCTCTATGTAAAATCCACTATTATTAGTAGATATTATTAGAAGATTAGATGATTATTTCCTTAAAATAAAGCTTCTTTCAGAAACGCTGGCTCTCACATTTTGGCCAAAGAATAGCTTTATTATTATTAATTTTGCTAGTATTAGAGCCAACTAATTTTATCTTCTGCTAATAAGTCTTCTAGGCTTATGGACACATAATGAGCATATTTCTATTAAAATGAAACTGAGTTTTCATATTTTTTAAATTAGTATTTATAATGTATGGGAATAAACAGTGTTGAGATTTCTCAAGTGATCTTAACAATGCAGATAATTGAAATATAATTTAGGGTATATCAGCAATTTCCATGCTGGTCTGATGTTCTTTATAAAAACTGAACCTCAAAATTTCCCAGTTTCAATTTCTGGGTTCTCTATTTCAAAAGCAACATAATAATAAAACTACTTTTTAGTCATGCTCAGTTCCAATCTGCTCAAAACCTCTTGAGCCATCTCTACATATTAAGCCCGCATATTGTGCATCCACCTTTCTAAGAGTAAAAAGTTATATTTCCTGAACAGACAGATAGATAGGATGTAATCCTAAGATTTATGTTTTACCACCTCCACTAAGTCAACTGCAGATGTCAAGCAGGGTGGTGAAGGGATCTGCCTATCCTGGGTGACTCCATTGTCTCATTGTTATGTGATCAGCATGGAGCATCAGTTTTTGGCAACACCATCCTGTGGTATGGCACTAATGGTGGCTGTATTCAGAGTGTAACAACCAAACCAGCCTCTCTTCTCATCACAAACCCATGAGATATCAGACATCATCACATAAACACCTTTCTGCTTAAATTAGCAAGAGTGATTTAATTTTTTTTTGTGTGTGTGGTGCTGAGGATCGAACTCAGGGCCTTGTGCTACAAGACAAGCTCTCTAATCACTGAGCTAAATCCTCAGCCCCTTAAATTCTTGAAATTAAGGAGAAGTAAATGTAGGGAGAAAGCAAAATAAAAGAAAGAAAGAAAGAAAGAAAGAAAGAAAGAAAGAAAGAAAGAAAGAAAGAAAGAAAGAAAGAAAGAAGAAAGAAAGAAAGAAAGAAAGAAAAAGGAAAATAACAACTGTAAAGTAAGTAGAGAAGAAATTTTGTAATTATTTCATAAACGTGTTGTAATCACAGCACTTGGAAGGTAAGCCAGAAGGATCGCTGGGAGTTCAAGGCCACCCTGGACTACATAGTGAGTTCAAGGACAGTCTGAACTGCATAGTGAGACCCTGTCTCAAAAAAAAAAAAAAAAAAAAAAAAGAAGAAAGCAGAGGTATAGTTTCCAGCCCTAAAATAATCCTAGCCTCTGGCTGTATCACAATTGTTTTATGTGCTCTTTAAAAGCAATGAAGTAAAATATGCATGCCTTTTAAAAAATGTATAAACTTACTACAGTATACGACCTTTCCTTTTGTCCTACCACCTCCTTTGTAGTGGTTTAGTAATAATGGCTATTTCTAGGCATAGGAATAAGACAAACTTCTCTCAAAGATTTTAAATATTAAGTCTGAAATCACTCAGAAAAAGGAGCAACAAGGAATGATATAAGCTAACGATGTTCTCAGCTAGGTATGAAAGTGAGAAGGGCAATAGAGACTTTAACAAGCTCATGCCTCTTAAAATCAGAACTACTCAGCGCTCTTTCCAAGAGGGTGTCTACCTGGCACTAGACAATGGAGACAGCCAAGTGACAGTGTGTGCTGATACAGAAACATCGCAGCGCATGTAAACGAGCACAGGCAGCTCCCAGAGAGATCAACCTAACACAGGAATTTTCACTCTTCCCGTAAAAAAATGCAAGTACGCATACACATACGCATACACACACATGTGCGTGCACACACACACATACACAGACAACAGAAGTGTCATAACAATGGTTAGACTATAGTAAATGTTAGGTAACACAAAATAAATGTAATAATCTAATTTTTTGTCCAAAGTAGAATATGTTAGATACGATTCAAGAGAATGATATTGATGAAGAACTACATGAGTTTTAAAATTAAAAAAATGTTTCTAGAGGTGTTCTTTCTTCACATGTAAAATAACATTAACTTACCTTTTAATTTCCGAACTCATTAAACAAAAGATTATTGTAGCAATTGCCCCCACACTCTCACAACATCCATCCTCATCTGCTTTCTTATGGAAACGCCTTCTCTGTTGTACAGCTGTCCTCTGCTTTCCTTTGCCTGTTTCTAGATCTAGTTTCTGCTTTCAGAGCATGAGCTAGTGCATGTTTTCCACCAGCAGATAGAAACTTCATTGAGATTACATCGGATCTCTGTAGTTAAAGTGCCATCTTGTGCCAAAAGAAAGCATCTCAATATATATATATGTATATTTTACACACTGGAAAGATGTTTGTTTTCATACCATAGAAATGTATCGAATGTATATGAATCACAAAATTAAACTGCTTAAATATGAACATTGTAATAATATCTGTAGTTGGCTTTGTTTTATTTTGCTGGCAACATCTGCCAGGCAGTTTAAATCCTTTGTGCTACCTGCCGACTACAGCTTTCTGCGCCTCTTTATTGCAGTGATATCAACATAAAATGGATGCTGTAGACCTCATACTCTCACACCATAGTAAAGATTGTTTAAGACTTAAGTAATAGTTCTTTCAGGACCAAGGGCAAATCCTAGTCTCTCTAATAAACTTGTACTGCCTGTACCAATCATGCCACTTGGAACTGATCCATTCTATTTCAAGAATTTAAATGGCAGCAATGCTCAAAACATTGCACCCAGGAGGAAAAGCCAATGCCAGCACACACTATGCTGCCAGTGCACCGTCAGCGATTGCAGGAATTCCATCCAGCAAACAAAATGGTTTCCTGCATTTAGCCTGACAGCTTTCAAAAGCAATCTCAGGGGACCAGCAAGAGACTTATAATACCCGTCATGCTGACAATGTCATCATGCCTCTAGCAGGGACATAGAATTATCATTGATTTGGTATTATTTCTTTAATTAAGAAGGTATAAGTTGAAAATTTTAAAAAGAAAACTAAAAATAGACCATATTTTTAAAGTACAACAATTAATATAACCCTTGAAACTATACCACAAAATACAGTCAACTGTCTGGAATGTGAAAAGACATCTCTCAGGTAATCTCAACCATGGCAAAAGAAAAAAAAAAACTAATATAAAGATGGAAACCTAAAGGAAATGCAAAATAAAACCGAAGTCAAAGGAAGCCTGATTTGGGAGTCAGTGAATCTGACAGATTCTTAGAAAATTACAGTTTAATGGTGTTCAAATATAAGGCAAAAATACACTGAAAAGATTTGTTAAAAACCCTGTTTCTTGAAAAAGATCACACAATAGATGAATATATTCTGATTATTTTTAATTCCTTTTCCAAACTTTATAACATTTAAACCCCGAAAAGCATTCAAATTGTAACATAATTCTTAGATGGATCAATAAAACTAACTAATAGAGAAATAAATATGCCCTTGAGATTATTTTTGTCATTTTTGTTGCACCAGGGCATAAATACATTTCTAGAGTTTCTAAATATGGAGCACATGCCTGTAATCCCAGCTTTGTGGAAACTTTGGCAAAAGAAACTCCGTGAATTCCTGGCTACATAGTTAGTTCAATGCCAGCCTAAACTGGCCTTGTCCCTGTCTCAAAACAAAACAAAACAAACACAAGCATGACTGTATTGGTCAGTTTTCCCATTTCTGGAGAAAATACTTGATGTCTGCAACTTAAAGTAGAAGAGATTTAATTTGGCATACTGTTTAGAGGATACAGTCCATGGTCACCTGTCTCCAAGGCAGGAACACCAAGGCAGAAGGGCAAGGCAAAGCACGGTGTTCAGTTGAAAGCAGTCGGAAAGAGGACTAAAGCAGCACCAGAGAGGAAGTGGCCAAGGCCAGACCACCAGGAACCACCCAAACACACCCAGAAGTGCACTACTAACACCCAGGTACCTGTTCAGCCAAGAAAGTTGATGACTGAGTTTAGCCATCACGCTGATTTTACATTTAATTTTGCTCTTTGTATTAGGAATTGTCTAATGACATGATGAAACTCCTGAGAATTATTGCTAATATTAATATGGTATAATATCTATTGTTATCTTCTGTTTAAAGATTGATCTTGTAGCTTTATTTTTTATAGCTAACTCTTCTTATTAAGCTCTTATTCTATGCCCACTTTCCACTGATTTTTTAAAAATTGTATTCAATACTACCAACAGATGGTACTCAGAGTAAGAAAGCACATTTTTCTAAAACCTAATGTGTATTGGCTGTGTTCAATAATTTTATTTTTAATTTTTTACTTGTGCTAAAACAGTATTTTCAAACCAGCTTCCACAGTCATGGCAAAAAACAAGAAAACAACATGTACTATTTTTTGATAATTAAGAAAGTATTATTTCCAATAAATGTATTGCAGCATTTCATAGAGTAGGCTTTTATGTCTCATTAGTAATTTAATTTAGACAATATAAATACTCATGATAATTTTTTTAACTTCATAACAATTAATTAAATGGATTGTTTTGCATTCTGCAGTCTAAATATCTTAGACTGTGAGCTTATGAGTTAAATTTGACACAATCAGCTGACTCAGTCATAGCCACTTACAGGACTCAGTATTATTTTGTTCCATTTTAAATGGCTTCCCACCTGGATTGGCTGTTTTCTCTTACAAATTCTAATGTCTACTTCAGAAACTGTGGCTTCAGTAGTAGTGCTATAAAAGATTGAGGAGCTGGTAACATTCTCAACTCATACAAAATATCCTTTACCCTTCTCCTACATCACTTATATGTTTTCATGATATTTCCATTCCTTTCTCTCCTTTAAAAGGGGAGACTGTGGGACTGCAGATTGATGTATATTATCTCATTATCACATGATCCACAATCTACCAGTTTTTTAAAAGGAAAAAAAAGCCATTTGTGATTTATATACAGAAAAGTGAGCGCTGCTATGTGGCCTTCCAAAAGATACTCAACCTCTACAGATTACAACTAACTGTGAATGGGAAAAGAGTCTTTCTATTTCATATGGGGTCTTTGAAATTCATAAGAAAGTCTCAAATATCTCATATTTTATGACCACCTATCACTCTTTTTTTTTTTGCCTTTTCTCTGACTTTTCCTCAGATTCACTATTTGCACCTCTAGAAATAACACTTGGTTTGGCAGAGAAGGAATATGTATAATTAATAGTTACTAAAGACTTTGACCATATAATTTATACTTATATTTGATAGTTATAGTTACATATTTGAAAAAGGAAGAAAGGAGTATTTCTTTCCACTCTTCTCTCACTCTTTATTTTTTTTCTACACAAGCATACACATGCATTTTGAAATATATTTCTGTTGTGATTTGTAAAAGATAAGATGAACGGAATATGATTCAATTTAATTCATTTCTGTCCAGAAGGACTAACAATACAACACACTGAATGTCTGACTCTGCCCAGGATCAAAAACCAAAGAAACAGAAAATGAAAGCCATTTCCAACATGCCCATGTTTATATGCTATCATTAATTGGTTTGAGCTTCCTTAACCCTAACCACAACTACTGCAAGGGGAAAAGTGTCCACCTGTCTGAAGTTTCTAACACAAAAGGATGGAGACACATAAACATACACTTGAAAAATAAGGGGAAAAATATGTGCTCATCTCACGTTGCCTATTGTGCCCCTGGAAATTTTTTTTTTTGGGGGGGGGGCTGGGAATCGAACTCAGGACTTTGTGCTTGCCAGGCAAGCACTCTAACCACTGAGTTAAATCCCCAGCCCTCCTGGAAATCTTTCTATCAAGGCAAGTAGGAGTTTCTCCTAGCAACATCACCTGCATTTACCCTTCACCTTTTCTCCTGCAAACCATGAAAATTAAAATTCAAAGTTGTGCAGTGAATTTAAACAAAAATGCTGGAAATAGAAAGATTAGCATGTTGCGAAGAAGTATGACATGACCTTGAGTACTGTTCAAGAGGCGGAAGCCTTCTCTGACTGGGAAGTGTTAGTTTGGTGTTGCAACTGCACGATGCAGGCCAGGAAATTATTCGCCATGTGTTCAGTGTTCCTGTCTTCTGTGGACAGCTCTCTGTGGCTGGCACTGGGCTAGATACTGAGGAAATGCCAGTAAATGTGAGCTCTTCATTTACAATGGATACAGCACAGGGTAGAAGACTGCAGGAGCAGGGAAAGTTAGAGCGTTCCCAGCTTGAGTGGGCAGAAGGGGGCATGGGAAGGAGTCCTGAAGGAATTAGGTAAGCGGAGCCACAGAAATACTGGGATTTATCCAGAAAAAAAGGGGCCAGCTCAAAATCAGTGGGGGGAGAGAACATTTCATATACTAAGGCACAGAGGTCTGAAAGAATAGGATAAAGTTGGGTACCAAATAGGAATTTGGGGTTTGTTTAGAACATCCCAACATTAATATGGAGCAGATCACATATTTAGGGTTTTTTAAATTTTTAAAAAAAATTTTTTCTTACAATGCTCTAGTACTGCATTATAGTTAAGAGGCCATGAAACAGTTCTTAGTTGACCCTACATTTAGTAAGTTTGATAGCCTCAGAGTAAAAGCATGATTTCATCGTCTTTACTCATTTTGGCAGCCCTAATTTATATCACATTCAGTACTCAGAAGAGATTTATGTCACAGTAGTGCTTTCCTTTAAACTAATGGAAGTAACTGGAAGACTTTCTTTCAGACATCTAGGTTGAGTAGAGGCTAAAAAATATTTAAAACCAATTCTGGTGCTAGTTACAATCCTACACGTTTTTGCAGGCAATAGCAGTTAGTTCCATCCCAAACATCTACTTAAGTCATGACACTGAAGAATTTCAGAGCTAGGTCCAAATATTATTAGAACATGCATAACTCTCAATTTTTCATTTTGACATTACAAAACATATCTTTGAATTTTTAATAAAGCGTTAGAACTGATAAAAATGACTGACAGATGCATGTATTTTCCTTCAACCATCTGTCCGCTAGTGGCACCACCAAGTCCAACTCTACTGTCTATAATTTTTTGGAAAAAATTTGTGCTTTTGGAAAAACAGATTTCACAATTGAATTGTTTAATGCTTTTATTTAAACTTAATCACTAACTTATCCCTCTTTACTGTGTACTTTATTTTCCTCCAAATATTTATTTTTAAGTAATTTTTCAACTTAATTTTTGTTTCTCTGATAACCTCAGCATTTTTTTCTACCTCCTACTCTGGCAGTCATAGAAACACACACACACACACACACACACACGCAAACTCTGGCAGTCATAGACACACACACACATACACATGGGTAAGTGCTGATCTTTGCATTTCCTATTGAGACAGAATCACTTTAGATAAAGTTACTTTTATTGGTAGACTTAAAATGAATCTCTAGTGTCACAAAAATAATAAGAAATTAAATTACTATTTGCCAAAATATAATTTCCTAGTATCCATTTCCTAGTAAATGAAAACTGAATATAATAATTTCTTGCTCTATTTTCAACCATTTCCTTCATGTTTGATGTGCAGCTTACCCTTGATTATTTAAAATCTTATTTTGAACATCAGTACACTGACATGCCTCCTGCTGCACATTGAATTAATATGTGACCTTGTATTCTGATCTAAATTAGTGAAGAAAATTCAAATAAAAATCAAGCCTGCTTTAGATATTCATACTGTGAGGCAATTAAAATGATTTAGAATAATTAGAGTCTGTATGTTATGTTCATTTTACATCAAGCGCTGAACAAATTTACTCTAACCCTTTGCAAGGTAAGTAGGTAACAACAGTTGACTCATTGCAATAAGTACATCTAAATAGAATCTCCTAAAGAAAAAATACATTAAGAATATGTAATAACAAAGATTACCTTTGTAGTTCACTGTTTTATCACTTTCCAATAACTTATGTGAACACTTTTTCTAGGAAAAATGTTAGTGTGAAAGCTAAAGTTAATTCAAATTTTGATACCTCTAACAGTTTACGACACACAGTAGACTTCAATGTGCTGACTCTTTGCTCTTGCTAGATTATGTTTTGCAAGACATTACAAGAAGTGCACCTCATCATCTGCAAAGCAACCCATGGAAGTTGCTTTCAAATAAGTGATGTGGAATATTTAAATAGGTGCAAGTTTCTCTACAATATCAGAGAGTATCTGAAATTTCTTGCAGCAATACCCAAAGGAGGATACGCAGCTAGTGTCGGGAATGATGGACCAAGGTAGATGTTAAATTACTTTCCTGACACTGAAAGACGATACCCAACATGCAGTTTAAGAGGAAAGGTTTATTTTGGCTCACGGTTTGTAGAGATTTCAGTCCACAGTCTGGCTTCAAAGTGGGGCATTATGGCAGAGGGGACTGGCAGAGGAGAAACAGTTCATGGAGTGACCTGACAGTGGGAAGCTGAGAGAGAGAGAGAGATCAAGGGAGAAAGGGGAAAGAGCTAAACCCAGGCCACGCCCCCAGTGACAGACCACCTCCAACAGGCTTCCTCTCCATCAATCTGTGATCCAATCACCTACCCAAACCCCAACCTGTGTGTGCACCTGGTGTTGGAGGGCCATCCAGATATAAAAGGCACCAGTAGAGTTACATGTGGTTTCAATTTAGTGCTATCCTGATCACCTGCATCTCAACAAAATATCTACTTCTCACCCCAATTCCCACGTATTCCCCAAGACAGAGGTGTGAGGAATCCTGAAGTACTTTCTACACAGAACCTAAAAAAGGCAAATTTAACAAAATGTCTTTCTAGGAAAGTGTGCCTGTGGGAACTTAGGCAAAATAATTATTTTCAGAACAACTTTAAGAATACATTCATAGAGGAAAACATTGCTAATGGTTATGATAATAAGAAATCAGAAACCAGAACAAAAATATTCAGATGGAATGAAGATGTGAGTACAAAATTCTATTTATAAATGAATTAGCTATATTTTAAAGCATATTTTGTGTAAGATTTACATTTTAAATGTAAAACAACACTCATTAGAGCATTTGATTCCAACATGCTAGTAGATACTAGAATTGGTTCAAGTGTTTGTCCAAGATTAGTCCTTAAAATTCTTTTTCCATGAATCTTGTGATTTCTGATTCATTGATTTCCTTCTTCAGCTGATACAATTTCTTGATAAAAGCTATTTGAAATAAGATAATGTAACAATGGTTTTGATTATCAAAATGAAAAATAATAAATGAAAGAATAATAACAAATAGTAATGAATGAAAGAATAACAATAAATCTTGAGGATAAGTTAGGACTTAACACTTAAATCATTTTTCTCAGAAAATTGAGGGAGGAATTACTTTTGACAAAAATGATGTTAATGAAGACCACACAATATGGAGTGACATTAGAGCATGTAATGATTTAAATGAATTTACAAAGTCTTCATCGTTATTATTACAATTATGATTTTGTACAAACCTATGTGATAAAAAATTAAACATTAAGGTAGAAATACATATAGAAATAAATATCTACACATTTAAAGGTATATATAGATATACAAATAAAGAAAATCATGACAGATTTTAGAAAATTATTATTACATAAACATAAAAAATAGCAGTCATTTATAGCCAACAGGCATAAATAATTAATTTGAGAATGTGTCAAATCTTGTGACGTACTTTAGGTTTTATTTCTGATGTTCAAAATAATAGAATGATTTTTGTAAGGTGCCTATATAACCAATAGATATAAATCATTTCGAAATTTGAATATTCATAATAAGTAATAAAATCACATCTAATAATAGTTTCACAAGACACTAATCTCCTTACGGTTATTTCAAAGAGTTCACATTTTACAAGTTGTGTTAATTTCATTTTCATTTAAATTAATGAGAGTTTCCTTGAGGAGGTCATGACTGGCCTTTTTTATGTTTAAAAAAACAAAATGACAAAGAAATTTTGAAAAAAGCCTCTGTCACACTTTTAAGGGAAGAAATCCCAATATGCTCACTCATTTATTGATGACTGGCAGATAAGGAATTGCTTTGTCATATCTGGAAAACATTAAAATATCTTAAATCATTTGCCCTCCCTATTAAAAATCTTCATAAAACAAAAAACAAGCTAAGCCAACACACAAAACGAAAACAGCAAGAATCAACCCTGGTGGTTTCCAATGTATGTTTTTAATATATGTGTGTGTCTTGGCATTAAAACTGACCTTGTGGTGGTTTGATTTTTATGAAAAGTAGCTATAACAATAAGAAAAAAACCATACAACTGCATACTTTGAAAAAGTAATTTCTTTTTCATATTTGTAAGTGTTCTAGTTTATATCCAGATGGCCCCCAAGAGTGTCATGCACTCATAACTGGGGCTTTTGAAAGGTGATAGGACTATGCGGGCTTATACCTGACTTGCTATTAGGAGATTGGGTCTGGTCTGAGGAGGCGGGTCACAGGCCGAGACCTGGAAAACTTGATCTCCCTCCTGGCTCCTCCCTTGACCTTTCTCTGCTTTCTGGATGCCAGGCCATGTGTAGTTTCTCCTCTGCCATGCCGTTCTGCCTTGGAGTCAGTCACGTGTGAGCTGAAACCTCTACAAACTGTTAGCCAACAAACTTCTCCTTCAAGTTTTATGGGTGTCATGAGTAAGTGACTGAAACAATCGGTAATGCAAAATTACGATATATCAAGACTGACATTACTATTCACTTAAAAAATATGTGATCAACCAATAAAAAAATGAGCCAAGAAGAGAATTTTCTTTGAAAAAAAAAACTTTTAAAATCATTACCCTTGGATATGTCTATTACTTAATAAGCATTATATTTCTATATAAGGTTAATTCTCAAAGCTTTTATTTTGAAGTCATTTACTTTGCCATAACTTGCTTTCAGAGTCAAATATTTAATATTCCAGGCTTACAAACATGTACAGAATGCTTGTCCTTTAATGTAAAGGAATTTTGGAAAAGGGTATATATTCAGTTATTGATCAAAATAATCTGAGTTTTTCTTACTTTTTTTGCTTATACTTGAAAATCCACCCCGGTTTCTAACATCGCTGAGCAGTATCTTTGGCAAAACCTTTCTAAACTTAACTTTCCATGTAGTTCCTTAAATTTACTTTCAAATAAAATAGTGGTATCATTCATTTTTGTGAGAATAATTAGCTCAGATATGTTTCTTCTCATTTTCTGACTAATTCTTTCAAACAATGCCCTGAAGTATCTCTTTCTGATGTAGAGTGACAGGTGACAGGTGTTGTCAGCAAGAAGTCTGATGGCTGAGAGATGTGTTTGTCTTCTAATAGATTCAATAAAGCATAAAGGAGAGCAGAGCAGCAGCAGCATGTGCAGCTCGGGACGCCTTTGGCAAACCCCTTTGCAAGATGTGAAATCTCTGAATATTCTAATGGAGGCACAGATACTTACAGACCTCTCTGTTGTGTTCTTAAAACATTCAGCCAAGATGCCTGGTGGCATATTATTATCTACAAACAGTGATACATATCATAAAGAGGCCCAGATCCAGCACATTTTTTATGCTTCCAAAAGAAGTGGTGGTCAAGTGTAGTTACAAAGTGACACAAAAATTTATCTTAAAGGACTGTTATCTCTTATTTCCTCTGCAACTTTTGAAGCTGTGCTGTGAGCATATTCCCAGCAGCACACATCTCAAGCCCGCTGTGAGTCGTTACACCCTCAGCAAGACTTCCTCCCCTCTTCCTCCCACCTTCATTTAGTTGCCCTAAGAAAACACTGTGCGCTGCGTATTCATTTTCTGCAGCCCTTGGCTCCTGAATGTAGCTCAACGGAAACTGACCAATTCTGTAACAAGCAACCTCTTCAATTAGCCACACTGTCACCTGCGATACTACAAATTCTTCTTCATGATTCTAATCGTCAGCTGTCATTCAAATAATGCCAGGTGCTTGGCAAAACACTGGAATTTTTCAGCCATCTGTCCAGTCTTAGAAATGACATTCTATTACTTTCCTTTGTACACATGTTATCTTTAAATAGGCCATATGCATAACGAAAATGTCCTGGCTTCTAGTGGCAAGTTGCATAGCAGAGAAGGGACTATTTACTATATATTTTGTAAACCATATGATATTCAGGGCTATTAGCATTCAGCTTTAGGCGGACAGCATTTCAGTGTATTTTTTTTTAAAGATACCAGATACTAATTGTTAACAAAATTGCAGGTCTTTCTTTTATCAACTGCAAATTTATTAGCAGAAGAAAAAAATCTATTCAGCATACAGTATTTGTATTGCAAATGCTTAAAGGAGTAACTAATGAAGCCACTTATTGTGCAAATTTGACTAATATTGTGCTGAAAAACTGCAGGAATGCTGGTATGTGCTTTGAAATTGAGCATTTCCAGTAAGTGTATCGGAGCAGTTTGAACCAAACTAACAGCAAGAACTTCAGAAATCTGTGTTCCTATTGATCCCAATCTGCATGGTATTATATGGAAAAAAATGCCTGCAGACATTTTGAAAGGAATGATCCATAGCAAATACAGGGAAAAAAAAGAGAGAGAGAGAGACAGACAGACTCTCAAAGACAATTATTTTAACTAGTCTGACCATCTAAGTGATCTCCCTACACTGGAATGTTTCCGAGAATGAAGGAGACCGCTGCTAATCACGATGTCGGATCCAAAAGATAAAGCTGATCTATTAAGCAAACTGAGCTCTACACCCTCCGTATTTCTACTCCTATTGTTCCACAGGCCTTATACGAAAATATAAGATTCCCTATTGCATAAAGAATAAACTACTTCAAATACTCTCACAATATGTCCCTACCCAACATTCCATTATTTTATCACCTCATTCTACTACGAATCTATTTTCTAAATATCTTGGCCTACATGTGTTGGCTGACCATGCTCTTCTGAAAGTCTCACTTTGATATGAGCTCTAGTTTCTGCTTGGTCCAACATCCTGCAAATTAATCTATTAAAGATAACTTGCTCCCATGACTTAAGGTCAAGTTAATTTATGTCTTTTGATAGCAAAAGACAGAGAGGCTTTAGGCCTTTCCTGCGTATCATGGAATGGAACAAAGCCTTCCATTAGCAAGGAAGCCTTGAGGCATAATTTCTCAGTCTGTCTCGCTTTGCATTTTTGTTTCTAAATAAGTGTTGTTCCCAAACTCCTTTTATTATTGAGAATTCAACTACCTCCGTATTATCTGGCCCAAATTTTAAAAGGAAAACTTTTGGTGAACTTTAATAAGCATCTTTGCTACTAATCAGTAATTGCAAATGACATTACTCAGAAAGGGTAACACGTGACCCCACAAAGCATTAGTCAAAGAACAAATTTAGTGGAAGAAGAAACTGCCACTGTCAGTGGGCCCTCTCCATTTGAGAGTGAACGTGGTATAGCAAGCAGCATGACCAATACAGTGCTATTTAAACCTTACTTTCTTTATTGTATCTTTCTAGATGGTCCTGAAACAATTGCATTCTCTGCACATTTTCATGAAATACTGCGTTGCTGATTATAACTGAGCCACATCTGTTGAATTAAGAGTTCTGTTTGAGTTTGTCTCTACCACTGGATTAAGAACTTGTGAACTGCCATGGCTTTGTCTTGTTTGTCTTGTTATAACACACGGTACAGGAACTTGACCCTGTAGCTCTTCTATAATGTTTATTACATCGAATTGACAAGTTAGTAAGCTGTAACAGTTCAACATAATGTTGGAAATGGCAATTTAAACTTGAAGCCAACAGTTGTTTCATTCCAATGTATGTAAAAATAAATCATCATTTATCTCATCTCTCATACTTTCCTTGGATTTGTTACTCTTATGCCAGACAGGGCAACTGAAGGAATAGATGTGTTCTCAGTAAAGATGCTAACAAGATACTAATGAAGGCACCAAAGGTGGAAGTGAGAGTAGCATTAATCATGTTTTCTGTTGTTGTTTTTACAGGGCTGGGTATTGCACATAATAGGCGAGAGCTCTACCAAGATAAAACCCCGGTCCTTTTTTTTTAATTTCATCTGAGATAGTGCCTCACAAAGTTGCCTAGTGTGGTTCTGAATTTGCAATTCTCCTGCTTCAGATTACTGAGCAGCCTGGATTACAGGCATGTGATACCTCAATAATCTGTGTTAAATTAATATAAATGTTTGCCTGGCTTGAAGAGAATTCATTTTAATTTCATACAAGATTTTAACCTAGTAACAATATTGGGGGAAGACCCGATGATAAAGAGAAAAGAGGCTGCTATGGCTTGAATAGCTTATCAGAAAATACAAGAGAGTAATGAGGAGAAACAAACAAAAACCCAGGTTTTTATCAATATTCATAGAATTCTGAATACCAGTTAAAGGGCTAGGGATTTACCTCACTGGTTAAAGTGCTTGCCTTGCAAGCACAAGGGCTGGAGTTTGATCCCCAGCACCAAATAAATAAATAAATAAATAAATAAATACCAGTTAAGAAGATATATTTTTTTAACTTTATTACCCTATATGTAGCAGTTTTATTTTATGTTTACTAGTGCGCATTTGCAGTACATAACGATCATATTTATGGTGGGCCACTGGTGTATGTACACACCACACCTTAATTCTTAAAGATTGTCTTAATCCTTGTAGAATGCTATGGTTAAAAATAGTGTAACCATATATCTTCTTAAAAGAAAATTTTGTAAACATGGACCCTTGCCATCATAAAACTGAAAATTCAAAATTATCGAAGAATGAAAAGTGATTACAAGAATGTACAAGGGAAGAAATTCAGGTCAGGTTTAATCTAACTCTGAGAGTTACCATGAGGATTAACATGGAATTCAATTGGCAATGTATCACAAGGCAGGTTTCGCCATTAGAGTTATGTAATGATTCTTGTAGCTTCCTGGCTTTGCTATTTTTGGTCTTTCCATTTAAAGAAAAAGGAGTCAAAGCTTTACCCATTTAAGTTACTCTAGTGTCCGTACTCTTTAACTATTTACTTCCTTCAGAAATATTTGAAGCTTCAGAGATTACCATTCACATTTTAATGTAATGAAATGCCTTTATTTTCATATGTTCATTCCTTATAAGTGCTTTCTGCTGGTTATCAATTTTGTGTTTTTCCAACTAGAAATCTTGTTGGTTATTTAAGACAATAACTGTACATATTAGTAGTATTAGGAAACTAAATCTTGGAAGCAAAGAAATGAGGGTTGGGTGGCACTATATAGAAGTGATTAAAAAGGGGAGAAAGTTAAGAGGAAAATGTGGCACTCTGAACAAAGAAAAAATCCATCGTAGAAAGTTGTAGTGCAATACAACACTTAATATTCAAAATAATTTTGGTTTTCACTGTAGTTAACTATAAAATGTATAAATATTGTACAAAAAATATAAATGTATAAATGAATTGTATACAATTATATATGTAGGGTATACAAATGTTAAGTTATATACATTAATGATATTGATATTATAAATTATGGAAATTGAAGTTTTATAAAGTGATTTTCTCTAAGGTTCAAAAATTACTTGTTTTTTTTTTGAGTTGATATTTCTATCTGGGAACATTTTATTGTATTCAATCTCTGACACATGTTAAGTATGTGATGAGTTTTCTCATTGAACTTTATGTTTCTGAGATGAAACAAGACACAAACACATCAGTGAGTGAGCACGGGTGGAAGAGGAGTTGTAGCAGCATAAGAAATGCAGAAAAATACATTCTTATGTATCCCAACGCATTGCAGATATTGTTCAACAGTTTATGTGCGCAAAAATAAAATGTGACCCCTGTAAAACAGCCAAGGTCAGTGAGTATTGGTCATGCAAGTTAAAGGTCCCTCAGGCCTATTCAACCTTTTGGAAGATATTTTCCCCTCTGATTAGGAATAATACGAAGTTTACAGAGGGTTTTAGAGTCCTTTTGAATCATTCATTTAACCCTCTAGCTTCTGTTATTTGTACTCCCTCAAACTATTATTAAAAGCCGTGTAAAAATACATTGGATTATTTGGAAAACTAAGGGCACCTCATGGTAAAAGACCAGCTTGACTGTTGTAAATTTTATATTTTAGGTACTCACATCAAAACTAGTTTCCCTTTTGGTGTTTATATATTAAATGACCTTATTCTCCTTTTAATTTTAAAATCTCTTATTGGAGTAGGGCTGAGCACCACAAACAAACTGCATTTAGCACATTTACACATTTGAAGATCCTTGCTTGTAATTTATATTTATCAATATATGATAACTTGAAATTTACATTTTTTTAACTTAGCAGTCATTAAGTTTAGCAAACTATTACTATAGCTTGAGATATAAAGTTTTTGTTACTGTACTTGGGAAGACATTATAACAGTCTGAGAATACAAGCTTTCAAGCACATGACTTTATTTCTTTTTTGTTCTATATTTTAACTGAGTGCTTAGAACAGCCTAGGATTTAACAAGTCTACAAAAAATATTTACCAATTAATGAATAGTAAATAAATAAATGAGTGACGGGCTAGCTATCAAAACTATAATACACATAGATTGAAAACTGACTCTATAGTTTAGTCAAAAGACCAAAGATTTAGTTCCAGAACGTGAGGCAATCTAAACTCCAAATGAGCCTCATACACAAAATTTCACAATTGGTCTATAATTCTCCTTTGATATAAGATGTTTTATTAATTTTAAAAAATTTGTTGATAAAATCTGAGTAGAAGGTTATGAGAGACATTGAGAACTTCAGAATTTCCACAGTCTTTCACCCGTTTCTTTACCCTGTAGCTGTACCACTGTGTCCCTAGCAGGTGACTTTGGTCTCTTACTCTCCTTCTACCTTACTCTTAATAAAAATCCAAATAGCTCAAATGACAACTACTAATCTGCAAAAAAATAATACCTCCATCTTCATGGGACCAGCCTCCCTGCCTCTGGCTTCCTTCTGCTAAAGGCCCGTGAAAGAGTTGTTCTTGTTTTCCCAAGATAAACCCTCAGTTCCTTTGGAGTTTCCTATGCCTCTTATTTTAAAATAAATATTTGTGCTTATGGTGCTATGTTTGATTTCCCTCCATAAAGGGATCAGTGCACTTCAGAGGTAGAGTCAGCCTTAGCTATCTGTGCTTGTGGGTAATGTGTGCAGTGGAATCTTAAATGCTACCAGGAAGGCCCTGACAACACAATCTCTCTACTGATTTTTAATTTATGGAGAGAGATAGATAGATAGGTAGATAGTTAGATAGATAGATAGATAGATAGATAGATAGATAGATAGATAGAGAAGCTGTGCTGTTTGTACCTAGTTCCTCTCAATGTTTACAGAGCAGGAAGCTGCTTTCCCATACTCTCTTCTAACTCTACTGTCAGTACTACGGGCTCTAGGAGGTGTCCTAGCCCTGACACAGAGAACGGCCGTCACTATACCTGGCTCCCTCCTCTGTGCTGTGAGCATCTAAGGATGAGGTGACCACACTCACCCAGCAGAGTATTTCTGGGATAAGTCCCACACCAGTCACTTGACCAATCACTAAATCCATCATGTCTTGGTAGTGGACCCAAATGTAAACCTCTCAAGCCATTCATCTTTTCCTAAAAGCTTATCCTCCAACTAAACCTCCAAACCTGTTTACCACGCTCTCTAAGCATTTCTTTTATTATAAGATAAAATTTCATAAGTCAATTATTGTTATACAAGCCACCTCAACCACTTCACTGTGAGTATCCCTCTCGGTACTGGAGCTTTGTCCTTGCTTGGGACCTTGACTTCCCCAGAGCTTTCCAGAGTGGAGGCTTTTCATACTACACGACTCCAGCTTCAAAAGACAGCGTAACATCCTACTTTTTCCTCAAAGCTTCTTCCAAACTCTTATCACAAAATACTCACAGTAAAATCATCCTGTTGTATACTGAGGGCGGCCTGAACTCCACTCTGTGACAGTCATTACTGACCAGTTTATTTTTTTCTTTTGGGAGAGGAAATGTTAATTCTGGCTCAGAGTATTCCTGTCCACTATAGCTCTATCATTCAAACAGAATGACTCAAACAATGACCTACTTTTTCTGTTGTTTTTTTTTTCCTAATCTCTCATTTTTTCTTCCTATTATTTCCTCCACTCTTTTTTTAGCTCCCCAGTGTCATGGTCATGGCAACCTCAAAAAACTTCTGCTAATTCTAGCATGTTATATTCTTAAAAAGTTAAACAAAAAACACCACTTTCCACAAACTATCTGCTATCTGTCTGGGTCTCTCTGTGGTCAACCTAGCAAGGACTGTTGTTCAGCTTCACAGGGATCCCAGAGTCTTATTCCTTCTACGTCCTTCCAATTGCTCAGTACTTTCTTGTGTGTACAGTAATCTCATCAATTTCTTGGTATATTTTAGTCCATTTTTTTCAGTGTTGACAACTGTGACTTTCTATTGCTTTGACATGCCACTTGGCAAAACCCAATTTTGAATCTGTCAGTATTCAGTATCTTTACATCTCTGCCTAGAACATTCAGCAGCTCACTTTTGCAAATGAGAAGAGGACCAAGAGATGAAAGGGGAGATAGAGAGGAGGGAAAGTAAAAAAAAAAAAAAAAAAAAAAATTAAAATGTGTCACGTAGATGTGCCAAACTCCCCACAAAGAATGTAACTGATATAGGGGAAAAAATATAACTCCCAACCTGCTAGATGTCAGTTACGCTGAGTTCGTGTTCCCCGAAGTCGAAGAATGAATTCTAAGGAACAAAGGAGGTTAAGAGTAGGAATTTTATTGGGAGAGAGAAAGAGAGCTCCTGAGAGACAGGAGGGGACCCGAGTGGGTTGCCAACGAGCCCACCCTTCAGGGGA
>PVJO010013234.1:0-52528 GCA_004026905.1 Hystrix cristata
TTTAGAAAATCAATAGCTATTGAAGTCTCACTTTCCCCAAGTCCCTCAGTCTTTTGTACAGCAAGTGAAGTTCCACAACACACTTTCCAATCTCCTATTACTGCTGATTTCCCCAACACCTACACAATGAGCATGAGGACATGCTGCCTGACATCTAGTATGTTCTTAATTTGTTAAATTACAACAATTTGTTGAAATTAAATTGTTGAATTGTACAAACATGTAGTACATTTCTCAACAGAAAATTAGGACCTAAATTTTGAATCTCACCAGAAATCCCTTCCCTACTCAACTGAGCAAAAAGGTCTAAAAGTATCACATCTTCATGGCTCATCTCCTGTCTTCCCTTCTCCTCCTGATACTGCCATTAAGGCTGCACGTTTTCCTGATATTTTTCAATCACTTGAAGAAGAATGATGTAGTTAGACTAATCCATTATTATGAGTACTAGTCAAAGAAACTAACAGCCCAGAACAAATTTATACTGAAAAATTCTAGCTCGGGTGTTTTGACAAAAGAGGTCTTTGATAGTTGAGGATGAAAAGTGCAAAGGTTGGCACAGTGCATAAGTGAATGGACTGTGACCAGAGAAATACTCCAACTCATGATCTTCTGCGGGCTAGCATCATGTCCAAGTCACAGCATTCTGAAATGACTGCAAGTTCTTGTGACATTCTTTTATCTGGGAATCAAACAGTGTGTTTGAGAAATACTGTATGTGCAAAGCCCTCATCTAGTTGCTTCTTGAGAAAGCAAGAGTCCATCTTACTTCAGAAAGAGTGGCTATTGTTAAGAAAACAAATAATAACAAATGGTGGTGAGGCTTCAGGGAAAAAGGAGCCCTTCTGGATTGTTGGTGGGAGTGTAAACTAATACAAGCACTATGCCAATCAGTATGATTTGCTGATTTTCTCAAAAAACAAAACCAAAAGAAACTAGGTATGCCATTTGAATCAGTTATTTCTCCTCTAAGTATCTTCCCAAAAGAGTTAAAGACATCACATTACAGTAATGCATGCATATTCATGTTTAAGGCAGCACAATTCATAAGAGCTAAATCTTAGAAGCGAATTATATGTCCATCAATACTTAAATGGCTGAAGATAATGTATTTATACACAGTGAAGTACTACTCTTCCATAAAGAAGAATAAACTTGAGTCATTTGTAGGAAAATGGTTGCACCCACCTTGAGACCATGTTAAGTGAAATAAATCAGACACACAAGCTTAAATATTGCTGTCATTTCTGTTATGTGAGAAACCCAAAATATAAATAAAGAGCAAAACAAAAGATAGATAATAGTTAAACCAACCTTGACTGCTTTATGCCCCCCCTAAAAAAGGTTTGATCATGGCACAGCCTCATTTTTGTGTATTACTGTATTAGGCAAACAAATGTTAAGGTTTTGCATCTGTGTTCATGAGTGATACAGCACATTTTTTATTTCAGTTTCTTAGGTATTGTTATCAAGATTATTCTGCCCTCATAAACGTGGCTTGGAAGCAGTCCCTTTCTTTCTGTATTGGGGAGAGTTTATCTAAGACAAGGTTATTTGTTTCTTGACTATTTGGCAATATATTTCCAGATAACCATCTAACCCGGAATTTTCTTGGTAATGGGATTTTAAACCACCAGTTGAATTTCTTTACTATTCATAAGAATGATGAAGTTTCCTATTTCTTATTGGGTAAAATTAGGTAAACTTTATATTTATGGAAATCTTTCTATGTTACTAATGCTTTCATATTCATTGAAATACAGTTACGGTATTCTTAATGTAATTCTCCAATATATGTATTTTCAATATCTTCAACTACTGCACTTCTATTCTTTTTGAACCCAACTTTCTTGGGCATGTGTGCATTTTATCAGTATTTTAGTGAACCACCCTATGGCTTTGTGAAATCTCACCATTGTAAACTTGTTTTCTAAAACAGTGTGCCAAATGTTTCCCAGTAACCATAGAGAAGAAATAGTAGGGACCAAGAAATTCTCAAAGCTGAGAGACATGATGTGACTTTTCGTGAGCTATAGGCTGTTTCTGCCCCAAAGCTTTCATTTTCTGGAAGGCAGATATCACTTAAATTCTATAGGACATCAACTAGAATGCACAAAAGAACAGACATAACAGAAGAAAAAATCTGAGAAAATGAGACAACTGGTGATTAAAAGTATAATTCTGAAAATTTAATCTCCCCCTGAGGATTTTACAAATAATTTGGAAATGTTAAGATGGAAGAAAATTTCAAATTTCTTTCTCTATGGGCTATCAAGTCTTGATTTTCTTTGAGGAAATAAAGGACGTGACCTCAGAATCTGAAATACTGAGGACACAAGCACTTGATATCTACATCCACTGAGAAAAATCACACCAGAAATTAGTACTGGTTTTATTTACTTCATCATAGGAAAAGAAAGTAAAAATAGGGCCTGTTCAGGACACTCCAGTCCTATTTCTCACTATGCTCCTATGGAGGAGTTTAAACTTAGGAACTTCTCTAGTTGGCAGTTAAAAAACAAATGCTTTCCAGAGATGGTGCAACACAATAGGACAAGGGAATCGCACAGGGGCTCTAGCCACAGCATTCACTGTAATGAGTTTGTTCTCCTCCAAGGTTATGGAAGCCTGGACTAAAATGTCTCATTGAGAATCATGAGTCTACAGAACAGATTGTTCACAGTGTTTTGACTTCCGGAATACTCAGATGAGTGCTTTCCCATCCCAGTTCAGAGATAGTGGTGACAGATTTAAATATTATCAGCAATTGATAGACTTTTACATGGGCTACTCATTATTTTCCTTAACATTGGTATGTTTATTTTGTTCTATGTGGCACATTTTACAGAGCCATGAACGCTGAGTTTCTTCTCCAAGATTTTGTTTGGAACAAGCCCTCTCTCTTTCTGTCTGAAGATATAAAAAACCAATGTTAAGTCTGTACTATATATATATAAGCTCTTCATTGTCTCATCACCTCATTGCTAATTGCAACCCCAAAGTGTATATTGTGTGTTCTTTTTCTCCTCTTTTTCCTTAACATTGTGCTGTAAACAATTCCTTATGTCTTCACAGTATTTGTGATTATTATTCTTAAATTACATAGTATACTATAATTTGTAAGCTACTTTGGAAATGCAGGTTATATCAATATTACCATTACACATAAGGCTATAGTGATTCTTTCATGCCCTGACTACTCTTCTGCTATAATTTCCTCAGCATAAATTCGTTGGACTAGAATGCTTGGTTCAATGTATTAATGCATCTTTTTCAACTCATATTAACCACCATTTCTTGATTGACAAGATAGGTATTAAAACACACAAACACACTAAAAACATCCTGGGTTTGCCAGTCCTATTGCTTACTGCAAATGACTGCAGTAACCTTTTCATATGTTATACTCAACTCAGAGGATATAATTCCTTGCAGATATGGAACATTACCTTTGTCAGAGGCGTCTTGCTTTTGTGACCTTCGCTTTTAAGATGCAGTCTGGAGTACTTGGTATTTATTTTTGTTGATTTGATTAGTTGTTGGGACAGTGATGCTCCTTCAGAATTCAGATCATTCTCAAAATCACCATGTACTTGCAACTACTATTGGAAAACTCATATATCAGGAATGCTATAGAAAACAGCTGACAAATAATGGTGACAGCTGTGAACTCTACTCTAGGAAATGGGATGTTTGGTGACTGTGAAGACAAATTGAAGCTGACAGAGTGTCATCTTTTCAGCTCTGTGGGTTGTCTAAGATCGTTGCTGTTCAGAAACACATCATTTTTGTATGTTTATCAATTGCCACCATTCAAAGGCTTTGGCTTGGTTTACAGAAATCAAGCAGTAGGACCATTAGGGAATTCGTTCCTGAAACACTAGCATGAGGCCTCTGTGTGCAAACCCAAGGAAGAGTGACATAAATGGAATGAGATCAATTACTTAGACATCTACTAAAGATTTTAGATGCTGACAACCAAATTCACAGTTGTTAAATATACCGTCTTAGTCCTTTCTCAAAAACAGATTCCCCAGATAATGCCTACATTTGTTTCTCAGAAGACCTAGTGTTATTTAAATTACTATTGACAGCTGGGTGTGGTGGCACATGCCTGTAATCCCAGCACTTGGAGGGCTGAGGCAGGAGGATCACTACAAGTTCGAGGCCAGCCTGGGCTACATAGTGAGTTCAAGGCCAGCCTTAACCACATAGTGAGACTCTGTCCCAAAAAGGCTAAAAAAAAAAAAAAAAAAAAAATTACTGCTGATGTACTTGTCCCTTTTACTGACAGCATGTATCCTGATAGTACAAAGTTTATTTTTTTCCTATTTGGGTCTTATATCCCTTAGCACAAAGCATACCATAGAAAACAATTATTGAATATAAATTATTGAATGTATGAGTGAGTAATTGGCTTTTCTATGTGATAGCATCTAGCCCTTTGGATTCCATTGTGCATTTTGTATTTTCAAAATGAGTTTGGTAACCAGCCAGGTTACAAATTCATATTTTTCCGAGTTAAAAGCAAAAGACAATACATAAAAATGCTTCTGTTGTGTGTAAGTTCCTTATGGGCCCAAATCTGTGCTGAAAACAAGTATGAACTTAAAAAAGACAATAAATCAATAGAAAATAAGTGGCAACATGCAGAATCTGTCAGAAAAATATAAAAGTTGGAAAAAAATATGGCATGGATGAGTTATGCATTCTTTACAGCTTTTAGCCTGATGGAAGATTGAATGAGTGCTAAACTGGGTAGTTAATACTCCAATAGGAAAAATGCAGTCTTTCTGACAAGATGACATAATTCAGGGAAACAAAGTAACTGGAAAGTGAGTGGCTGAGGGATCTCTGGAAAAAAGAGAGCCAAAAAGATGGAGTTCAAACTGTTAACTGAAGGCAGAACCATGTTTGGTAAAGCAGACTCGAAACAACATGGATAAAAATGAAAGACCAGATGTGCAATTCACTAGAGAATTGAACTTTTCAGTTTTAGTCCAACTAAGTTAACTTTGAGTTAAAACAAGTATATGAACATATTTGGAGGAATATAACAGAATCCAGAGTTTCGGATGCAGCCCAACATTATTTCATATATAAAGACTGGGAACATATATTTATTTGTAAGAGAAAAGACATTTATTGGAGGTCAAACCCAAGAAAACCCCAATATAATAATTAGCAATTAATGGATTTTAAAATAACTATTACAATTATTTTTAGTGGAATAAAAGATACTAATGTAGTCAAAATTAATTTAAAAAGATAGAAATTCCCAGTCAAGTAATAGAATCATAAAAGAATGAATATTCTAGAAATAAAAATGTAAAACCGTAATCCCTCTATTCTGTTCATGAACAATTCAGTTCACAAACAGAAGCATATGGCAAAACTTTGCTTCTGTTCTCAAACTCTGCAATGGGGAATGAACAGAACTGCAGCAATCTTTCCCAGAATTGTGGAACGAATTAAGCTTGTGACCTGAGGTACTACTGCAGTTGAAATAAAAGCATTTCTTGGATGGGCTTATAAAGGTGAGACAGAAAAAAATAAAAGGCAGTGAATTTGAAGGTGACTAAACAGAATATATCAAGTCTAAAGTAAAGAGAAGAGACACTAAAAATACTAAAAAGGAAATTCCAGTTTCTCTGGAACATGTGTTGTTCTACCAAATGATCTAACAAATATGAGTTCAACAAGGAGTGAAGGTGGAGAATAGGATAGGAATTTTACTTTTTCTATTTTTTATTGACATATATACAATAATACCTCAGTTCACAAATGCTTTTGTTCATAAACAGTTTTGTTCTCAAACAAAAGCATTTGACTTTGCTTTTGCTTCTGTTTGCAAACTCCACATCGGGCAACAAACACAACTATGGTCATCCTCCCCACACAAACACATATGCAGCCATCTTCCCCAAATTGTAAAAGTAATTAAGTTCACAAACCCAGGTAGCACTGTACACGTGTTAATTGTACAAATTAATGGGGTTCACTGTTATATCTCCAAACGTGTATATATTATGCATCGATCAAGTCCACCACCCTTTGCTTTTGTACCCGCCCATCTTCTCGCCAACTTTCTTCCCAGTTCCTAATAGTGTCTTTTCTATTTTCAGGTCATCTTTTATATTATTTATTTATTCTTTTCCACATATGGGAGAAAAGATCAAGTATAAAATCCTAGCAACTAGTTTTGCAGGTATGAATAAATTGATTCTAAAGTTGAGATGGAGAGACAAGAGGCTTAAAATAGCAACTCAGTGTTCAATGGCAGGAGAAGCTAGACTAACTGCCAGACTTTAAGAGTTACTGCAGAGCTAAGGTAATTGAGACAACGCTGCATTGGCAAAAGATAGGCAGAAAAATGAATAGAATGGAACACAGAGCCCATAAAAGGCACCACATAAATGTAGTTACCTGAATTTTGACAAAAATGCAAAAGCAACGCAGTGTAGCGAAGATAGTTATTCAACAAATGGTGCTGGAAATACTGGTCATTCACAAGTCAAATAAAACCATTCCATTTAGACAGTCTATACACCTTTATAAACATTCACTCAAGAGAGATCATAGACCTGAATACAAGACACAAAACTGAAACACTCCTAGAAGATAACAAGAGGCCTAGATGACATTTTTGTATGTTGGTAACATTATATGCAATAACATGATCCATGAAAGAAGAAATAAATTGAACCTCACATAGCTGATAAAGATCATGTATCTACAAATAGTCAAAATATACAGAAAAACAGTGATGCGTCAGTCTGAGAACAGAGCAATTATGACGTCTATCGGTTAAACTCTGAATCCACACGCTTATGGAAGGCTTTTATTTGAGCCGAGTCTGTGGAAGGCACAGCACTCTGGCCCATTATTCCTGGTTGCTGGTGCCGCAGACACGCCTGTTTGGACCTAGCCAGTGGTCCTGCAAGCATGATCCTGGGTCAACAGTGTTAGCGGCAGTCAGGAACTTCCTAGAAATGTAGCATCTCAGGACCGATCTGAGATCTACCAAATAGAAAACTCAGGACTGAGACAAGCTATCATAGTTTTGGAGCCCATGAAGCCCTTCTGTTCACTTGCTGATATGTAATAACTTGCGTATCAGGGTGCAGAGCTGCTGCAACGAATCAGCGAATTATTGGGGTGCTGCACAATGTATCCATCAACCATAAGAGTCTATATTTGGGGGCAACACAAACTGTCTTAAGTAGAAGAAACAGACTGACTTAAGTAGAAGAAATATAATGGAAAAAGAAAAAGTGAAGAAAAAGAAGAAGCGAAAAGGAAAAAAACAACAAAAGAAAGGGAAAGGTTGAAAAAGGAAAGTAGAGGTGAGGAGAAGAGAAGAGAGGGGAACAGAGAAGTAAAGGGGAGGGGAGAAGACATCAGAGAAGAGACAAGAAGAGAAAGGACATGCTGGAATTTTACCCCTGAGTAATTTCCACAGTTGAAGAATGACAGAAACAAATAGACCTCGGGAGGAGTAACGAAAGAAATAGAATCTCACGGAAGGTATTTTGAAATTGATGGACCTTCAGCTGTCGCCAGCGCAAGTGCAGCTCTACCGATCCAGAACGCTGCAACGCTGCTGGAGGCGGAGAGAGAAGGGATTGGTGTTGGGACTGAAAGTCGCAGTAGTTCCGCACCTAGTGGCGGTTCTCGGGAGAGGAACGGCAGAGCCGGTGAAACACTCCCTTTCCGCTCTAGAGGCAGTGCCGCATAGTCGAATGTACAGACTCTGACACTGGGCACATCTGGGCACATCTGGATTTGAATCTCGATTGCTGCATATTAACGCTGTTATCTTGGAGATATTACTTAACCTGCCTGCAGGTCGGTTGCACAGCAAGCTGGATCAACATGAAGATTAGAGAAAATGTAAGCAAAGCACCTGGGGCATAGTCAGTAGTAACTTTCATTGGGCACTATCACCAATGTTTGAATCATCAGCTATTGTTTTCTTCCCACAGATTTTGGGAGGGTGACTCGGTACTGCCTGTGACTCCCTGGGTGTTACCCAATGGTATCCAAGAGATCAGAACAGGTTAATACCCTTCCTAACATGTCCTATATTTTCGGAGATTAAATTCGACTGTAGAAGATTTATCTGAAGGTGGAGGAAAGCAATCTTTGACATAGTCATTAGAAGCTGGCCTGTCCTCTGTATTCCAGCAAGGGGCGGTGAGTCATCATTTCCTTGCCAACATGTATGTGTAAATAAAAAGCAAGGTTAAGCAGCTACCTGCTCTTGATTTATTTTCTGTGGCTGTCACCCGCTACCATAGCAGTGGCTTTGGAAATGGAAAATGTAAAGGTCGAATGACCCAATTCAGGTCTGGTGCTTTAAGGGGGAAACATGTATGGGCCTCTCACACACATCCTCAGAGCCCTCAAGCAATCAACAGGGATTTTGAAATAGGTCCTAGTGGAAATGAATCCAGTGCCCTGCGCCTATTCATTACATAACTTGAGGTTGAGGAAACAAAGCCCTGTGGATGGGTGTGCCAGGATTTAGGAGCCAGAAAGATATACACAAGATACCCAGGGCCCTCCCCTCCCCTTACTAAGCAGAAATGTGAAGCCAGAAACAACCTCTTTGTCATGGGTGGCTGGGTGGCTCCCTTCTGAAGCGATCATATGGCAGAGGGGACGTGGGGCTCAGTACCTGTGATCACCTGTGTCAGAAAACAGGCTGAGTGATTGTGCTGAGGTCATCTCAACCTTTGTGA
This sequence comes from Hystrix cristata, assembly GCA_004026905.1. Taxonomy (NCBI): domain Eukaryota; kingdom Metazoa; phylum Chordata; class Mammalia; order Rodentia; family Hystricidae; genus Hystrix; species Hystrix cristata. The sequence goes on from PVJO010013234.1 coordinate 8,745, forward strand.
TCGTTCCCATTTATCAAGCTGAGCATGCTGAGGTAGCAATTCCCAAGTCACAGGTGGAGAAACCGAAGCTCAGTGAAGGAAATCGGATCACAGTAAGTGGCAGCAGGGAGTTCGTCCTTAAGATCTGTGTGGCCAGAAGCCCACACTGCAGCCCAGCGTCTCGCAGCAGTGGGACAGGAACAGGGCCGCACTTCTGTTCCTCTGTGGCCTCAACCCCCAGGGAAGTAGTGTGAGTACAGAGCCAGATTCCCGTTCAGCTTCCCTGGGTAGGTGCTCACTGCACACCAGGAATGAATCTCCTCACTGCTACATATTTCTAGAGCAGGACAAAGTGTGCGCCATCCTCAGCGGCCCCCAGATAGAAGGAACTGTGCACTGATGCAAAGAGAAAAACGCTGGCTCTTCTCGAGCTCGTTTGTGTGTCTCCGTGGGGTCCCCAGAGAGAAAGGGGAACACAGGCTCAGAAGGGAAAGGCCTTTGCTGTGGCATTCGAAGACCGTATGTTTTCCTCTCTGTGTGTATTTTTTAAATGTGCAATGCAACGACCGTGAAGAGATAGTTGAAGCCCAGCATGTCGGGGTTCAGTCCAGGAGCAATTCACATTCTGAAGTAATTCATTTCTTCCTCCTTTACATATTCACTCACTCTCTTACATCTAGTATTTATTGGTACCTTATTATGTGCCAGGCATACTAGTCATTGCAGACACTATGGAGATAATTAAGACCTAGACTTGTTCTTGAGAAACCTTTAGTCCGGCAGTGAAAACACCAATTCCTGCACAATGGTGTAGCTACACGGGGGACACTGGGAGAGGTCAGAGTGTGAGTGCCTCCAGAAGCGGGGAGCCAATGACCTGAGGATGAGAACTGTACTGGGTCCAAAGGAAGAGGGGGCAGGGAAGCGCCAGGCAGGGTCTCAGCAGAGGGACCACCAGGCACAGAGCCACAGAGGGTTTTGGGCTTTGAGGAATGAGCAAACTGTCCAAAACAGTAAGACCGTGAAGCTTAAGAAAAAGGTAGGAGCAAAAGAAGTTGGAGAAATAGACAGCAAGATCAAGAAGAAGGTCACAGACTTGAGCAGGGTCACAGTGTGTTAAGTGGATCCCATATCTCTTGGCTCAGATTCTAGAGATATCACCACTACACAAGACCGACTCTTGTAAATGAGATTTCTGACTTTCAAGGAGGACTGAAAACAGTGGAAATAATTGAAGGACTTATTGCATTTTTTTGATAAAACCATATCAAGTCATACTTTTTGAAGATTATATATTTTATGATGATTGTTCTGTATGTTACATAATCTATATTTTTGACCAACAAAAACTCCTGAATAACTTCTCACTATTTGGCTACACTCAGTGTAATCACTTCCAAAGTCAGTGCCCCCTTGCCCATTTGTTACCCAGCTGTCCAGTTAAGTGCTTGTTTGGAATCCACATGTGCGCCATCATGTAGCTGCTCTTTTCCAACCAGTGCGTCCTCAGAGCATGTGTCTGGAGAGCCCCAAGTCTCTAAAGAGGCCCAAAGACTCCGAATCTGCCATGCTATGGATACTGCTCTCGGGACAGCATAGAAACAGGGAAAGAGCCCAGGGAGCCTCAGGTCTTCCAATCCCCAACTTTCTAAATCGTTTTCCACAGACTCTTTCTGGTGAAAGAATCTTTGAGTATGAACAGAACCACAGTCACCATCTGACTGGAACCTTGTAAGAAACCCAAATCTGGAAATCCCAGCTAAATGTCTCTCAAATTCTTGACTCACATAAATTTAGAGATAATAAGTTGTGACTGTTACTTAAAACACTAAGTGATTTGATATGCATAAGTCAATGAAAAATTACGAATTATGAGTGAAGAAGCTAAATGATTCAGAACACTACTTCTCTGTGTCTTTGCTCTGGCTGCTCTTCTGTCTCTTCATCTAGCAAAACTTGTCTTTGCTTGACTGTTCAATATTGATCTCTACTCAATGAGTCTTTCTTGAATCATCTCAGTTCACAAAGAACTCTGTCTTCTTTGAGGTCAAAACCAAGAATTCACAGACCTTCCTGAAAAATAGAATACTTAAGGAGCTTCTATAGACACATGCCCAGGCCCTGGCCCAGACTTCCTTAGGGTGGGTACCAAACACCTTTACTGGTCTGGCATCAGTTGGATGGTTAGTTTGGATCGGCTTGTGGAAGTAATTCATCTGGACCACAAATCTGAGCACAAGATTACTCATTGCTTTGTAATATTCTCATTGCAATGAATCTCTAAATGTTCAAGTAGTGGAATCCTATCCTTTTGTTCATTCACTGAGCCAAGATTTATTGGGCACTTGATATTTTCTGAGAACTGCACTGGTAATACGGAAATGATTACACACTAGGGTCTATCTCAAAGAGATCTTGGGCAATTACCGCAGGGCAGAGACCAGGCAATGACTTAGGGAGGCAGCTGGAGATGGGATAAAGGAGCATGTTCAGCTGGTACTAGAAAATCCCCGAAGTTTTATAAGACCAATCAGCCAGAATCAGGTAGAATCAGGTTGAGATGGCTGTGGATCACCCGCTCACCTTCTTTCTACCCATTGCTCTTCTTGTAGGTTTTCCTCGGTATTCAACGACAGCCAGTTTTACCTGGACAAAACCATTTTAAGGGAGGACCAGACAATGTGTACTCTGAAGTCTTTCCCTTCTGAGGAATCACCTTACACACAGGAAGGTCAAAACTCTGACAAATTATTTTTTAGCCATATATTAAGTACTTCTTATATTCTATATTAATTATTTTTTCCCAATTTGCTCAGAGTAACACCTTAAGATAAACACAAATACTTTACCCTCTTGTCCACCCTTCTCTATTTCTGCTAACTGTTCTCTGTACCTTTCTTACTTGGGCTATTTAAAGACATACTCACCATCATCTATGCCAAGCTCAAGGTACAGCTAAGGCAGCCTCCTACTGTCTGAGAACATTTTCCAACATCACACTTAAACTCTATCCATTGTTTTCTTTTTTCTGCTATAAAAATGACTGCATACTATCTTTTTTTAGAACTAGATAGGGAAAAGGGGGATAAAGAAGGAAGATTAAAAGGAAAGTAAGATGAAAGGGAAAAAAATGGAAAAATGTAAATAAACTTGTTGCAAATAGGGAGGTGTGGGTGAATGGAAGGGAGGGGAGGGGAGGAGGGGAAACCAAGATACATCATGTACAGGTACAAAATAACCACGTTGATTATGATCATTATGTATGCAATGTACCAATACATGTCCTTGGTAAAAAATAAAAATTAAAAAAAAATGACTGCAAACTTAATGGCTTATAACAATACAAATTTATTATCTTACGGCTCTGGAGGTCAAAATTCCTATGTGAGCCTTAAGAAGCTAGAATAAAAATGGCGATAGGGTGGCCTTCTTTCTAGAACGGTCCTGTGGAGGATGCAGTCCCTCCTTTCCCCGGGTTCTAGAAGCTGTCTGTTTCCTTTGTTCATGGCCCCTCCTTACAAAGCAAAGACGGTGAAGCAGCATTACCTTTACGTTCTGACATTCTGTTTTCTTCTGTCAAGGATTTTGGATTACACTGGATAATCCAATCAGTGCCTGCATATTATGATCCTTAACTTACTCACACCATTGTGTAAAGTAAAATATTCATAGGTTCTGGGGGAATTCAAAGATGGATGTCTTCCAGGTGCTGTTAATCAGCCCATTGCACTGGAAATTTTCTGAATCCTGATATCATTTGTAAGCTCTCCTTTCTACCATGCACCGAATACATTTCATCTAGAGAAAGACAAGTTGAACATCTGTGCCCGAAATGCCAGGTCTCCTTACCAGGGAGCAGGTGCTACAACAGCACAGAGATTCAGTCACCTACACACGGCTTTCATCTACTGTGCCTGCGACGTGTCCCCACTGACTCTAGTTATGCCTCCAATTGCAATTTTCCTTGGCCAAGAAGTCAGTACCTCAGATCATTCTTTCTTCCTCCACACATTATTCTGAGAGTTTTCTCTTTCTTCATCTAAATTTTGTCATCTACCCATTTTTATTCTCACTGTGTATCATGAAATTCACCTTTCTAGACCATGAAGCCCATCTACATCCTGAACTTTGGTCCTTCTATCTACTTGCCTACTCTGTGAACTAGTGGATCTTTGAAGATACTACATTCGTTATAATCTAAATGCAGAATATTTTTTGAACTTACTCAACCTATTTTAAATTCTCTCTCTCTTAGACTCCATACTCTATTTTTCAATCACTGCTCTGCTTGTTCTTCTCTGACTTTTGGTAGCATCCACTCTGCCCATGGTTGAATTCCTCTTACTTTTGCTGTGATCATCCTTTATATTCTGACAGTTCTGAAAATAAATGACATAACTGAACTGGTGACACTATTATCAACTCAAGATCCACCATCACTGGTTCCTCCTCATTGCCCCTGAGCTGGCGATATACCTCTAGTCACCTCCCTTCCCTTCAGATTTAAGTATATTCATGCCTTTGGCATACTTCAAAGTTGAGAGACTCTCCCCTCAACCAAGCAATGGCTAAAACCACTGGCCCCAGCCATAACCAGTGGCTTCTTTTTCTTTTTTTGTTTTTTTGAGATAGGGTCTTTCTGTCTAGTTCAGGTTATCCTTGAACTCATTATGTAATCCAGGCTGGCCTTAAACTCTTGGTAGTCCACCTGCCTCAGCCTCCCAAGTGCTGGGATTACAGATGTGAGCCCCCATGCCCAACTTCCAGTGGCTTCTGTTAATTCTAAGACTATTTGCATTTTGCTTGGAGTACCTGAATATTTTTCTTCAAAGCATGTAATGCAAAGCTGTCTTTTTCAAAAAAATTTTAAGGAGTTAAAATCATACTTTATTTTTTAATCTTTTACTGGTTTATTCCCTAGATATGAAAACTATTAAATCGTAGACCCCAAATGCAAATTTGCCAAATCCATGCATAAATGATTGCAAATCAACAAAGCTTTATTCATGACAAGTTGGAAATTTACTGTAGCGGGCTTACAAAAGCCAGTATTTTCCTTCAGAGATACAGCTTTCTCCAACAAGTGACTGAGAGTACCAGTGAGAAGGACCTTCAGTCACTTGTAGTGACAAGCTGGCTTTCTCGAGCTTGCAAATTCCTGCTCGAGAAACAATACAAAAAAAGAGGTGTGCCTAAAGTGGATGAGCATTTGATAGATACTGTATATAAACCTTTTAGAAAACAAACCCTTGGTGTTGACATGTCATGTTTTCCCAACAAAGTGGAGTAGGAATCACACCTCCTAAAATATTTTCAAGTCCTCAAATTCCTGATCTTTTAACAAGAGCCAAAAGAAGAGTGGAAACAAAGCTTGGGGAAGGGCAGGAGCATTTAAGAAAGAAACGCTTCAAAACTAAAAGCACAGAAAATGAAATCTCCCTTCCAGGAATGAGACTTCATGCAGTCTTTGACAGCAGTTCAAAGCTGTCACGCTTCCTTAATTCCTGGATGCGTCAGCGGAGAAAGGTCTCTGCTTTCCCACCGAAACCAGAGGCGCCTCGGCTTCATGTGACCCCGCCCTTGGAATCAAGGCTTTCACATGCTCTGCTGGAGGCGCTGAAGGCTTAGCACCCCTTTTTCAGAGAGGAAGAGTTTCCCTCCAATCACAGGTGGAGCAGGGCCAGGCTATTACGGGAGCTCCTGTGACACGGGCAAGGCTAAGCTAGAAAGAACTTTCTGCTTCTTTGTCACCTCCCTCTCTCCTTCCCTAATGTCAGGAAGCGTCACAGGCTGGGCACAGCCTGCCACATGTTTATAGGTGCTTCAGGGGTTTAGGCAAACCCTCTGCCCTTGCTCCGCTTCCCCAGGGACAGGCACATGATTTCACTTCACCAGTTGATCCGGGAATCCAGAGACGATGGGTCATTGTCCTTGAATGCCGAGATGATGAGCTCCCTAGGCACTTAACTTTGTTAACTAATTGGACTACGTGTACAAATTCACCTGCCCTGAGTAGAGACCAACAGAAAGAAAAGTCATCAGTGGAGAAGCAGATCCATTTGATAAGATTTAGCATCTGTGTATTGTCAAGCTCGTCATTTTTGCTTGGTTTGCATAAATTTTGTTTTCATCGAAGTCATGGTGTTACAAGAATAAATAAGAAAGCAGGTAAATTTCCCTACAGGCACCATTCCTAACTGGGCATATGCTCTCCAAGGGCCTCAAGATAGATCTGTTCCATGGGTCGGGGCCTGGAGCCCAAAGTGTCCTCATGTACCTTCTAGGGAAGGCATGTTTCCCAGTCTTAGTGAAGAGAGTGAGTTCATCTTGCTGTTGGGATTCCATAGTGGAGTTCTGTGGGTACTAAGGAGAAGAGAAAGTGCTGCTAGCCACTCACCTCGAAATACATTTGCATTTTAATGTCTACTATGACAGTGGGAACCTCGACCTAGTTATTTAAACATGATATAGTGGTATAAAGCAGACTCTCAATGATAGCTGCACATATAAATCATTTCTGGTCTTTAAAAAATTCTGGAGTGAACATCCTTTACCTGAGAATTATACTTCGTTGAGTTTGTAGTGAAACTTTAAGACCAATAGTCATTAATTTAATGCAGATTAACTGGTGCATTGATATTTATTTGACCAGAATTCAAAACACATGTGCTATCATCTTTGTAGCACTCCCTACATCTGACACAGACATAGGGGTGTGGTAGGAATCCAATACACACTTCTTAAATTATTAACCTGATAGCCTTCCTACACCTTACATGTATGATATATTCCTACACATGCATACATATATATATATACACAAATATATACACTCACATATATAGCTATGCATTTATATGTTTTCTGAGGTTGCATAGATAGACAGATAGATAGATGTATAGATGTATTCAGAAGCTACATTCCCCCCCTCATTCAATTTTATTCAGGGAGTGTTAGTATATTACTTTTGTACCTGTCTAGTACAAATTCTTCCAGCACATTGAACTCGTTATGTTCTTTCCCACCATACGGATGCCATGCTACTCTTCCCCCCTCTCACCCATCCTAGCCTAGTTGATTTCTATGGACTTGTCTTAGTTACTTCTCTCATTGCTGAGACAAAATACCCAACACCCAAAATTAAAAGAGTAGAGGTTTATTTGGCCCACAGTTTATAGAGGTTTCAGTCCATAATCAGCTGGCTCCAAGGCAGGTTGGCATGGCAGAGGAGCATGGCAAAGGAGAAACTGTTCACAGCAGGCAGAAAGCAGCAAGGCAAATGAGCAAGGGACAACCACAGCTCTTTCTATCCCTCATATCTCATCCAGGCTACTTAGAGCAGGTAGCACTCACACCCTTCATCGTAGTGCCCTTGATCCTATCATTGCACCAGGAATCCATCCCAGCATGACACACTTTAGATCCAGTCACCTCTGAAAAAACTCCGCCTATGACCACATGAGGCTTTGGGGGACATCTAGACACAAGTCGTAACATTGTTCTTCAAATCTCAGCTCACAGGCCACTTAGCCAGGAACGCCTTGTTGATATCTACTGCAGACCCTGCCCTTCTATGGACAATTTAAGTTTGTTCTTTCATGATTTCGTCTTGCTTTCTCTCACAAGCTTGATATAAGCTTGAATTCTATAATCAGAAATATAATTATTTGTTTTGTATATCTGCTGTATCTCCTACCATACAGAAGATACCTTGAGGACAGGCACAAGAGAGACGTGTGTTTCCTCTTGTACCACCAGAAGTTCACAGCACCCGAGGAAAACTCAAAAACTGTTGGCATCCAAGAACTACTTGGATAATGAGTAAGTGGCAGAGAGAAGTCCTCATGTCAATACAAGAGCTGACAGCCAAGGAAACAAACAGTTGAAAGGATCAAAGACCAAAAATATGTTCTTGCTGAAAGACTCAGAACTGAAAGAAGAGACGACTGAAGGAAGGAGGAGGGGCATTAGGCTTGGTGCCTGTTCAGCAGTGAAAAGAAACACAAAACAAGGCTCCATTTCCATAGCATTAACAACATCAAGGACGCTTTCGTAAGCCATAGGCTGGCATTAGGGCCTGGCAAGCCTGAATTCCTGTTCTTGTCTCATGCTTTCATTCTTACCTTTCAACTTATTGAAACATTGTGAGGGCCAAACCAGGCGAGCAACTCAGCACAACATGTCCCAGGGTGCAAGTTCTAGAGGGAAAGGTCCAGCTCTGCCCTATGTGGTGTGAGAATAGACAAAGATCTATAATTCTCTGCACCCTAGGTTCCTCATTTTTGAAGGATGCTAACAAATGAGAATTAAGTTAAGTATTTAAATATTAGTTCACGTTTCCACACATAGCATTTTACCAGTGATCAAGTATGACTAACGTGAACATTGAAAAGAGAAACAGGAAGTAGCATGTATTGAACACCTACTTTGTGCTTAAAATGCCAAATCAAGCAAAATGAATCTTCATTTATTCCTCACTGCACTCCTCAGAGCTGATTAAAACTTAACTGCAAGCCAATTATGGACTTGGCCAATTTTTCACAAAGGTGTCTTTTACCATTTGAGAAAGCTGCTTGTTGAAGAAGCAGAAATAGATTCAGCTGAGACTATTTCTCCAAAATATTATAGTTAAAGGCAATTTTTTTATAATCCATCAAACAATTATTTGTATTAACAGTAACTCTCTCTATTCGGACTACAGTGGCCATATACTAATTTCCCCATGCACAATTTCAAAGGATACTGAGTTTAAATTGTTATCAAGAGCAGCTGGAGGCTTGGCATCAGTAGTCCTAGTAGCTTTGAGACTTTAAACTACTTTCTGAAGTTTGATTTGTACCACTTAGAAATAAGGAGGAAAAGTATAGAATATTTAACTACTATCTATACAGCCCACCCTCCTCCAACCTCTGGTGACCACCATTCTACTTTCTGTTTCTTTAAGTTCAATTTCTTGGGATTCTAAATGTAAGTGAGATTAGGCAGTAGTTGTCTTTCTATCCCTGGTTTATTTCACTCAGTATTATGCTCTGCAGATTTGTCTATGCTTTTATAAATGGCAGAATTTCCCTTTTTAAGGCTGACTAATTCTGTTTTATATATATATATCCATTTCTTTACCTGTTTATCTGTTGAAAGACACTTGGGTTGATTCCATGTCTTGGATGTTGGGAATAATGCCACAGTGAACACGAGGTAAAAGCATCATTTTTGACATCCTAAATATATACAATTTTTATCCATCAACTAAACTCGAAGAAAAAATATATTCAAAAATGGGGATCATACCGCCAACTTACTAGCCTCATAGTGTTGTGCTGAGCACCAAGTCAGTACCACTCATCCGCCACCTTCTACTCCCTACAACCACAACACCCAGCCAGACTCACCAAACCAGAATTTCTGAGCTGGGATCAGGAATCTTTTTTAACAATATTATTTTAAGTAATGTTTGTGCCTGCCAAAATTTGAAAGCAAAATCAAATTATGCAATGAAGTGAAAATAATTTTGCAAACTGTAAGTCATTTATACAAGTGTAAAATACTTCCTGTTCCCTTACTGCTCTCCCCACTGTTCCACCAGCTCTCTTTCTCACCTCTTCCTGTCCACCCCCATTCCAGCTCCTCTGCACTGCACTCTGCTGTCTTCCATGCACGCTGATTTCTGCTCCAGCAACAAACTAAAAATACGTTGTCTGTAGACAGCCTGTACCCCTCCCAATCTTCAAGTTTCTATAAACAACAGATGTTCAAATAATACTTCACAGATAAATGAATGGACAAGTGAATAAATTTCACAGGGTGTCTATGGTAGCATTTGTTCTTTTTGCAGACTAAATCTTCTTCCATCTACATAACAATGTTCTTGCAGTGACTCTCATATTTTCATACTAGCTCACCTTCTGAAAGAGGAGGTAGAAATCTACCTCCATACTCCAGCTCTCAACCTGGACAAGTGCTGGCAGAAATTTGATTCTTGTGCTGTACATGCAAGACGGAGGCAGAGTAGGGATTGGTGGCTAATATTTCAGGCTTTCAAAACTTGACCCACTGTCCTTCAGTTTTAGGGGCTTCAGATTTAGAATTCAAGAGAAAATGCTGTTTTCTGCTCCCTGGTAATGTGTTCTAGGCAAGGATCTCTACCTCTGCATGCTTTGACTTAAATTAGAGAATATTTGTACAGTGGCTGGAGTTGGTTGTAATTGCCTTGTAAATACCACATTGCTTTCCCTGTGTTCTCTTGGGCTGGTTCCGCCAAGCATTATCAACAAAATGTACTTGGCTGTCTGCATCAAAAATATCTTGATTGAAAGCAGCATAGTGCAGTCTTGCCCTTTTATCTGCTTTCTGCCACCAGCTGGGGCGAAGGGCTTGTGGAAGCAGAAAAGGAGAAATGGAACCAACCCAATTTTCTCAAGACATGCTCCTTAAACTACCTGGATCAGAATCCCTGAGTGTTGGTTAATATTGCAGATTCCCAAATTCTATCCCCACCTACCCAGATTCCCAAGATGTAGATGCTGCAAGCCATTATTCACCCAAGGGAAACCTTACACACACCCAAGTTTGAGAACTATTGCTTTAGTTCATTAGATGTCATGTCTAACTAAATCTGACAGAAAGAGAGAGCTGGGAAACCCAACTTCTTCCTTGGAAAAATTAAATAAGAATATCCAAGATGGATGGTGATTAGATGAGGGTTAGGATGGGTGGGAAGTACAGAATATCAGCCTGTAAAACCTGTTCCAGGGACTGAGGATTTAGCTCAGTGGTTAGAGTGCTTGCCTAGCAAGCACAAGGCTCTGAGTTTGATCTCCAGCACAAAAAGGAAACAAAACAAACAAATTAAAAAAAAAAAAAACTATCCTACCATTTAATATACCCATTAGCATTTAAGTGTGTCTGCGGTCAGAGAAGGAAGAAAATCAAGATAAGACATCATGTGGATTTTTTTGAAAATTTTCTTGTATAAACCAAGAGCTGCCAATGGCATTTTAAAAAGAAGACCTATCACTTCTTGGCCTTTTGGCTAAGATCAAGGGCAAAAAGAAGACCTTTTCTCTTTCTTTGTAGGATTCACCAGCGGTGTAAATCTAGAATGAACTGAAGGTAAGGTTAAGTTTCTTCCTTAAACAAGCTGCTTACAAAGATGCAGTTCCCTTCTACCAGTCATAGTGTTGTGCCGAGGACCCCCACCTAGCATTTAAACAGTCCCCACATTTAATTATTACACTAACATTTTGTCAACTGTCAAAAGCTTGGAAATAATTTAATACCCTCCCATTGCTATGCAACACATTTATTGATATTCATGAAGTGAATTCCTTCAGCAGTGTCTAGACTGAATGTCAATAGGGTCTGCTGAGGGAGATAGTTTTCACACAGAGAGGATATTAATAATGGAATTGAGAAATTATTTTTAATTTGGTTTAATAAAGGATTAGATGGGACAAGATCACTGTGCCCCCTTAATGGTCTGATGTATAAAGATATACGACCTGGCTAAATCATTCTGAATATCAAAGATGAGAAATGATCAACTTAACACGATTCACTTTTAGTTGATATTATTTTTATAACTATACAGGCCTAAACCTAGTTTTCTGTGTTATATCAGAGGGCCCTTTCCCTGTGTCTTATGTGAAAGGGGCAATGCCTTTTTGGAGGGAGCCTTCTACTTTTGAAACTGGACTTGTGGAAAAGATCAACACCTGGATTTTTTAGACATCCTCACCAATAACCTGCTTCTCACAAACAGGGTGCTGGGAATGCCTCTCAGAAAACAGTCCAGGCTTACAAAAGATCAGACAAAGCCAAGGCTATCCCCGGGCATGTCATAGACAGTCTGCAAAGGTCATTCTTAGTTAAAGACAGCGATCTGCTGGTTCACTTTTACTCCAAAGATTGTGTTCTTCTCTACTTTACTCTTCCCTTATAAAATGCTACGTGATTTAGTTTTCACAAAAACTTGTTGGGGTTCAAAGAGTTTAAGTGATTCATCTGAAGTCCCTCAGCCAGGGAGTAGGGCAGCTTAGCCTATAACCCACATCTCTCAACCTGAACTTGTATGTTTTACACTTGATGATTCAACAGCCTGTCACTGCTAGAGTCTTCTGAGTTCGATCACTCTTCAAATTTCTTTCTCCATATTTTATCCCTATTTAATAGGCCACATGGAGGGCGGCATACTTTTCATTGACAAACAACAAAATGTGGGGCTAAGGAGTTTTGCGGCAAGACCTACTGTGTTGTGGCTGTCCCAGGATGGCCCCTGTTGCCAGGCCTCTGGTGGGTAGTCCCATCTGAACCTCTGGGGCCAGAGAAGGCTCCATGGGCACTTTCTCCTCTCAGGGTAGATATCTGCCAAGTCTTCGTGCTGGAATAGCGACACAGCTATTGCATTATTTCTCCAAGGCTGACGTGGTGCAATAGGTCTGGTGAGCAGAGATTTTCCTTTCCCTAGTTGCCTTTGGACACTTCGTGGCTAAGTCTACTGGGATTATGTAAAACTCCTTGTGTTCCTTGGCTGGTGGCCCTGGAAACTTGTCTGCATTATTCTTTTGTTAAATACTCAATGAAATAATAGGAAGACTCAATTTTCCTGAAGGAATTCTGAAGCTTTCAGGTCCACGTACTCAGAATTGAGTCTTATGAGCTGTTTCTTCCACTTCAATTAAAGTAAATGTGTCGAAAGTGCATCTGAGCTTTTTAAAGAAGTGATTTCTACCCTTTTGCATTCAGCCAACCATTCTGTATGACGCATATTTCTAGACATAAAACAAGGAGGAGAGAAGATGTTGAAATTTTGGAAGTTTCAAATAGAGTTTTCCTATTCTAATATAAACTTGAGGGGTTATCATGTAAAGGGAAAATATGGGGTAAAATTTAGAGTAAAACAAAGTACAAATCTCAGGTTCACATCTTTCTTGTGTGAGCTTGGGCAATTTGTTTAACTCTGACTTATTTCTTCAAATGTGAACTGGGGACAATGACATCCATTTCACAATAGCATTATGAAACAATATGAGCAAGTCCATATAAAATGCCTGGTACATTATGGTGAGATACTCGTTGAATGTTAGGTCACCCTCTGAAAGAAGAGACTGGCAAATATTTTAGTACCTCAGCTGATTCTGAAGATCTTTTTAGTTGAAGTTAAATTATAGATTTTTTTCTTTGCCCTTTCAGTTCATTTGCTAGAGGACAGCTTAGCTGGGCCTGGCAGCATTTGGAAGGTCATTCTGTGCATGAATTTGTTTTGGCATTTATTTCTGCCTTCTTTATTTTATCTACTGCCAAGGGGGCATTTCAATTGGCATGGGAGCCAAGTGAAATGAAGCGCTCCCTCCAAGGGGCATGCATGCCACAGCTCTGTGAGAATCACTTTCCCTCCGCCTGATGAGGGCTGACTTTCTCCCCCATCCTTGTGTTTCCAAGAGATTGTTGAGATTTCCCTGCCCTGTCAGTTTCATTCCTTAACTGCCTCATTCACCAACACCACAAAGCACTATCAGCTAAGACCCAGAAACGCGATGCCAATGTTGTAGAATCCATTTAGACATGGTGACGTATAGTCTGAGGCTTACAAGGCACTATGATTAAATTCCCTGCACTTTAAGGCCCAAGTGCAGGGAAAGATTTCTCAGCCTGCCTGATACTGGGTTTCACTGCTCTGCCTCTTCCTAGTGACAGAGACTTTGTTCACTGTCCTTTGAAAGATATCAATCACCTGAGCTCATCTGTGCCCATTAACTTTTGATTGGTGGCTCCAGAATGAATCATCTGAAAATTTCTACTGCATTAAAGAGAGCCCCTTTCAAGTAGCCCAAAGATGAAATGTATTATTGAGTAAGTTCTGTACTCTCCAGTGCCCAACGTGAGAGATGCAGTACTCTGCTTTGAAAGAGAATCTGAGAGGGTCATGTATTCATGGGAACTGTGAGTGGCACTTTGCACCGAAGCATCCTGACAGGTGTGTGACAAGCAGCAAGGCGACTTAGGGTGAGGGGCAACGGTTTGAGTCTCAGCCCTAGAGCACCATCCGTTCAAAACATGGTACCCTGTTAGCAATTTGTACACCTGAGAGACTGCTTACAAAGGTAGGATTCCTTCTCTCCCTTACAAGATTCTTATTTTTGTACTTGGGGTTCTAGAGTTTGCGGTGACCCTGATGAACACTAATCCTCAAAAATCACTCATCTACAGGTTCTGCACGCCTTCTTCAAGGACCATGTATTCAGGTTTTTTTTTTTTTAATATGATGAAATTGGATCTAATTCTACCTAAAGAAAGTAAAATGACTAATGTAATAAAACTTCGCAGTTAGGCAGATGTCTTCAATTTTTTTCTTTATGACAGCTTTATTGAGATATAAACTCATGCATTATGTGATCCGGCTATTTACAGGGTACAGACTGATAGTTTTTAGCATGTTCAAAAAGGCCTGCTACTGTCATCACAGTTAGTTTTAGAACACCGACTTTCATCACCAAACTCCGCAACCGCTTCCCAGCTTCCCTCCAACACCACGCCCATCCCCTCTCCCTCACCTTCCAGCCCTAGGTGATTATTCATCTCCTTTCTGTGTTCATATATTGGCCTATTCTGGATTTTCTTCCTGCTATATAAGTGTAATCTTATTTCCCCCCAGAGTGGTCATTGCTACCATTCCCAAATAATTCTTTCTTGCACCAGAGAAAAATTTTCTTGCTCTGGGGAAAAATTTTCTTACTGCCAAGTATGAAATGCCCCTATCCACACTATATGTATAGTGTAAGTGACAAGGATATTCATATATGGGGACTGCTTTTTACTGAAGTAGAACCCAGCCTAGCCTGATTTATAAGCACTAATTCACAGTGTTACCTTTGGAAAACCAGTTAAGATCACTGAGCATTTTCTAAATGAAAAAGGTAGTATATACAACCAAAGGCTGTTGGGAGGATTAATTGAAATTAATTGTATGAAAGAGCCTCATCTAGTGCCTGACACTTAATGCCATGGGTGCTGACTAATTTCTCTCCTTGTCTCTGAAATCTTTCTCCCTAGCGAATAAGCCTGTACAATATTTATGAATTTCTTCCCAGTAATATTCTAAGTGGAATAACAATTTCCTACAAATAGGGAAGTTGAGTTTTGTATAGAACATTTAAGATGCAAATGTATTCTATGACCCCTCAGAAGCTTAGTGAATCAGAGTTACAGAATCTCAACATTAGAACCTTGAAATTGAGGACAGAGGGAAAGCATGTTACACACAGGCTGGCATGTGCAAAGATGAATACAACTGGTAAGACAATCTCTCCACCTTTAACCCATGAGGAATATAGTCATTATATACCACAAATACGTACCAATAAAACAAAAATGATAAAAGAGTAAAGAAAATACTAAAAAACTTTAAGTCCTCCTAAACATTAACAACTAAGGTTTCAAGGTACTTATGTTAAAGAAATCACCTGACGATAAGAGAAGAATCAGGAAAAAGTAATATTGGAGGAATCATGGGGGGAGACTATAAAATGCTACAGTCTATACTTTCAGATCGGAGAACACTGGATTTGATTTGTTTATTGACACATCACCAATGTCTTAGTGAAAGACTGCTCATCCAAGATGAATCTCAGACAATGAGTAAATGTGCGGCAAGGAATCCTACTGTACAAGCGTGTTAGTACTGTGAAGTATGCTTGCTCATTAAAGGGAGTGCAGAGTTGCACCCTGAGGTTGAGGTACAGAGTTGCACTCCGAGGTTGAGGACTTTCTCAGATTGAAGGATCTGTTTTTCAAGTCATGAACATATTTACAGATGCAGGACAAGAATTTGAGATTTAAGAATCAGAGGAGAAATGGAAAAATTGGTATAATCCTGTCCCTTAATATCAGAGCACATTACTGCTTGCTCTCTACACACTCTTCATTGTATTTCATCTCTATGACAATCCCAGAAAGATGATATTTCATTATTCCTCTTTTTGTTATTACTTGAGCTGCTTTGTTCAGAATAGATTGCAGGAAACTCATGATAGAAGGACGGAGATCGGTAGAGGGCTCTGCACAAACACACTTTCAAGAGGATCATGAATTGGATGAGACGAAGTGCTGGAAAGAAGATGGAACTCAGATTGTTTCTGAAGATAGATTAAATAGGATAAATGATACACCAGATGTGATCTGGTAAATAAGAGAAATAACAGACAACTTCAAGTTTTTGGGACTAAATAGCTGAAAGGATGGAGTTTTAATTTACTGTGATAAATACTGTAGCAGATTGGGGTGGCGAAGTTGAGGTTTTTTATAAGTTTGAGATTTCTATTAAACACCCCAGTGAAAATGCTAAGTAGGCAATCAGAAGTTCAAGTGAGAAGTGTGTGCTGGAGATTTAGATGTAGAAATCATCACTGTATGGATGACATGTAAAGTCATGAGACCAGATGAGCCCACCAAGGATGTTAGAGTAGATAGGGAAGAGAAGAGGTATAAAAACAGAGCCCTGGGGTAGAGACGATAAAGAGGAAACAAAAATAAAAGCAAGAGAAAGAGAAGGCATTGAGGTAGGGAGTGAACCAGAGAGAAATCCTGGAGATAAAGTGAAGAAAGTATTTCAAAGTGAAGGAAAAAAATTATTGTTTAAAAAAAAAAAAACCGGGGCTGGGGATTTAGCTCAAGTCATAGAGTGCTTGCCTAGCAAAAGCAAAGCCCTGAGTTCGATTCCCAGCATCATCCTCAAGGAAAACCTTTAGCACAAATTTGAAGAGGACTGAGAAATGATCACTGTAGCATCTAGTAGTGTCTAATTGCTAGACTGAATTGGACAGTCTCGCTGTCTACCTTCTGATGATCAGTTACACTTGTCAAGTAGCAGAGTAGGACTGCATTTAGCTCCTTGAAAGCTATTTCATTTTCTCACAAGAGTCAGAATTTTAGTTAGTTCATTAATCAAAAGAGTTTTCTTTGCTCATCTTTTGATGTAGATCCAGGGTTTGTCCTTTGCATGACTTGCTTGAAAGCAAATATTTGAGTTTCAGTTTCTTTAAATTGTAGAACTTAGACACCTAAATCCATCTATGTTCAGAATATGTCTAGATTTTTGCGATCTTATCTGAACCTTTTACAGCATTATTGCCCACACCTATTTCAACAGAAAGGGAAAAAAAAAGGCAATTCATTATGAAGTCTTTCTGAAGTGTTTATCTTAGTGTTTATGGAAAAACCCATTTTTTTCTACTCATATTTTATGGATTTATAAAATGGTAAGTACAACAGGAATACAAGGGCTTAAAACCAACACAGTTCAGTCTTGATGGGATTAGTGGGGATAAAGGAAGACTGATAAACTCAGCTATTTGCTGACCTGGAATATTGCGTATGCTGTGGATATAAGCCAGCATTTTTAACAGGCAGAGAATAGAATGTTACTAATTTCAAAAGACAGAAAATGGTATCTATGTAGATATCCTACTCAGTTTTTATTCACTTATGATACATACAGTAACATTCCAATTTGTAAGACAGGATAGGAAAATGTATCTGTGATATTAATTTTATTATAGCGGCCCTCCTATTATCTCATGAAACCTAAATTCTGTCTTCTTACAGTTCCAAGCTTTCCCATCACTTGCTTCCTGTGGGAATCCTTCCTTCCTCCCGACAATCATCCGCCAGCAGCACAGCTGGCCGATGTGATTTTCAGTTTTCATTTTTGAATCACTGGATAATTTTTCAATCTCCTCTGTGTTATTCGATATTTCAAGTATAAGCTTCTGCAATGCAAAGTGCAGGCCTGTCTTTTTATCATAATAACCACACAAATATGTAGTCCCGATTACATATTCTTATTATAAAACACTAACAACTCTCTGTATGCATTTCATGCTTCTTGGAGTATAAAACATGGCCCTTATGAGTCCAGCACATACCTGTTGAGTGATTTCTGTGTGCCTACTGTGATTCTCTGCCTAGAGTAGCCGGAGAAGGTCTCTTTGTGTAGGTGACATTTAAGCTAGAGAAGCAAGCAGGCGCACAACAGACAAGGGTGCAATCTTCAGCTCCTCAGGCTCCATGAACAGGAAGGTTTGCAGCACGCAGCACATTAGAGACACAGTCACAAAGCAGAGTAAGTGGGGGGATAGTGACAAGAGATGAGGGTGGAGTGTGGTGGGGGTGAAGGTGGATCTGATAGACCTTGGTGAACATTCTTATTTCCTCTAAGTGTCATGGTAAGCCCTTGGCAATTTTAAGAAAAAGAGTGACATGTTCTGATCTGCACTTAAAAGATTCATCCTGGCTGCTGATTGTGGAATGATGGAAACGGGAACATCGATTGGTAGATTAATGTGGATTAGTTTCATGGACATCATGTTGAGCAAAAGAAGCCAGATACGAAAAGAACATGCTATCCTAATAAATTGATTTCTATATATGGTATACCTATGGCGTCCTATACATTGAGTTGTGTGGGGTTTACCAGTAGTCCAAGCAGGAAACATGGACTAGTCTGGTAATAGTGGCGACAAAAAGATCTTGAGTCTGCCTCATCGTTGGTGCAAATGGGTAAGCACGGTGGGGGGATGAGATGATTTTCCATTTAGATACAGAAACAGGTTAGAAGATCCAAACACCTTCAAATTCAACAAAGGGTCCAAGCCTTAAATTTAGAGTTTCCTACTTATTAATTTAATAAGTTCAAACACATCTACGCAAAAGACTAACTCAACAACAAAAAGGAGAAAATTGTCATGCAAAAACATACATAAATTGCATGGACATTTCATTGAATAAACAAAGCTGGATATAAATAGGGTCTATTACATGAAGTTCTACAACAGGTAAAATGAATCTTTAGTGAGACAAGTAAAGTTTTTTTGTTGTTTTTGTTTGTTTGTTTGTTTGTTTTTTACAAGGGGATTATCTCTTCGTGGATTCAGGGAGAATTACTGGAAATGTATGTGAGAAACCTTTCTTGGATGATGGGATTATTTTATATGCCAGTTTACATATGGGCTTCATAAGTCATCCATTTGCCAAAATGCATTGAACTGAATTCTTAGGGAAAAATATCAAAATACATAAATGATATTCTAAATATACAGGGTCAAAATATAACCATGCTGGGAGAGGAAATGAAGTTTTGTAATAGCAGGTTGTACCGTGTACTTTTTCCCGAAAGCTATAGGTCTTGAGCCTGGAGTTACTTGACCATCCTGGCTTTTGACCCCTAGCCAAGTATAAGGACTCTGGCAACCAAATTAGTCCTTGGAAGTGTGATTACAACACCCAGAATCCAAAGCCATGTCCTGCATTGACATGGAAGACATCCTTCTAGAACAAGAGGCCCTCTGCTGAATATTGGCAAGTTTTTCGGGACAACAGAATAAATTTAGGTCCTGAATTCTGTGTGAAAATCATTGTTCTAAGAAAAGATCTCAAGATCCAGAATGAGGCAAAGAACCAAGACTTCTTAAAATAAGTCCTGTATAGGGATTGGGTTTGCTTATCAGAATTTAGAGTCATGCTAATGACACTTTTGATGACAGTGTCCCCTTGATTGATTCTAGTGAGCTGATAGTGGGAGGTGATGCCCTTACAGGAATGGCATTTTGGCAAAAGGCAGTGCCTTCTGACTAACAGTTCATTTTTTACAAGATTCTATTCATGGACTGCATATTTATACAACCTCACTAATCTGCCATTAATCATTTCTAGGCCTGTCTATATTCTGTAATTTTCAAGGCTTGGATTTACATGCAAGAAAATAAAACACAACATTTATATGGTATTTAGGTCCTGAATCATGAGATGATCGGGAAAATGAGAGGTGTGGCTGCCCCTGCCTTACCCAGAGCTTGGTGGAGCTGGTGAGATCTGAGATCAAATGATACCTGGGCAGCTGAAGGGATGGGGAGACAGAGACGCTGTGTTTGGGAATGATCTTTTTTCTAGGTGCCCACATTCTCTGATTCTATGATTTCAGTGTTCCTTGTGAACTGGCTTGTGTATAACATCACCTCTCACTTTAGAATACATTCAAGATCATCCTTCAAAGACATGAGCGTCCAAGAGGGCAAAAAGTATCTTCTTGCCTTGTTTTAAAGTGTTTTCCTTATGCACAATGTTCAAAACCAGGACAGTCAAGATAACTTTAAAAATGGATAAGTGGGAAGGTAGGGACTGAGATGGATTAATGGATTGTTAGACAGAAAACAGCTCTGTTACCAGGGACGGTCCAAGAGACAGAGCCAAGAAACTGGACTTATTTTCTTCTGTCCTTGAATATAATGACTTTCAGCACAGCAGTTCATTTTACTACTCTCTATTAGTTTGCTAAGGATGTCATAACAAACTGAGTGACTTAAATAACAGAAATTTAGTGTCACACAGTTCTAGCAGCCAGGTGCCAAAAATGATGGCAGGGCTGGTTCGTTCTAAGGCTGTGAGGGGAAAATCTGTTCCAGGCTTTCACCTTGTCTTATGGATGGCCGTCTTTTCCCTGGACCTCCCTACATCATTTTTCTTCTACACATGCCTGAGTCCAAGTTTCCCCTTTGTGTAAGGATACCAAGCATATTGGATAAGGACTCAATCCAATAGCCTCATTTTACCTTGATTACTTCTGTCAAGACTTTACCTTCAAGGAGGACCACATTTGGAGGCAGTAAAGGTGAGGACTCCGACATACCCTTTTGAGGGAACAAAATTCAACACAGAATGCACTCTGATCCTCGGGTTGCTTATCCTAAAACAGGTATATTTATCAACATGAAAATCAGTCAGTGCTGGGGATTTAGCTCAGCAGTTAGAGTGCTTGCCTTGCAAGCACAAGGCCCTGAGTTCAATCCAGCACCAAAAAAAAAAAAAAAAGAAAGAAAAGAAAATCAGTCAGTCTATATCAAAACACTTAATAAAGTGAATATTCAACATGAAAATAAGGTAGTAGTAAAACTAATAAGCCCTAACTACATGGATTTATACACAAACATAAGAGTGGTGTCTTGCTGAGAGTGAGCCTGTGCCTGGAATGGCTCTAGCTGCATTAATTGATGCAGCTGTACAGTCTCCTTCCGGGACTGGTGGTGGGATGCTTACATCTTCGGCTGGAAGAAATTGAAGGACATCAAGTTGGGACAGTTTACTAAGGGTGCAGCAAGCAGTGGTGTGGGCGCTCCAACCCCTGCTTCGGGGCCAGAGTGTGCAGGTTTAATTATGTGACCTCCTCACCATGGAGTTAGCAGTAATGAAACCAACTTTAAATCTCCAGAACAGAAATTGTTATGAAAATAGAAACAGATATTAAGGACTAAAAACAGAAGTGACTTCTATAGATATCAAAGTAAGCAAAAATTGTTGAATATGTGGACACATGATAGATCATTAAGTTATTAGTATTACGTAGTTCTGAATATAGAAAAGCAGATTAAAATAGATGGGTAGAAAAAACTATGCATTAAAATTTTCCCTGTAGTAGAATGCCAATGAAAGCATTAACATACAGGGATAAAGAGCAAAATCTACTTGCACTCAAATGCAAGATGTGTCACTTACAAACTTTATCTCTTTAGTCGTGTTACTTTCTGTGCCTCAGTTTCCACATTTTAAAAATTGGTATGACAAAAGTACTACTTTTTAAAATTGATATGAGGAATGAAACGTGCTAATATTTATAAAATACGCAGAAAAAAAATTCTTGGCACAAAGTAAGCTACAAAATCAAGGAAGGTCATTCCACACCTCAAGAAATAAGAACTTCAGTTACAGAGAAACCTTCCCTTGTCCCTAAGTGCTCACTCTACAGCTGGATCAAAGTAGATTTGGGAGATAAGAGTTAAAAGAGTAGAATAATTCAGTCTGCAAATAAATTGATATTTCTCTAAGGAGAAAGGAAAGTGAAACTATTTCAGGACCTACTATACACAAATGCTGTCCCGTCATTCACTGGCTCAGAGGGCATAAGCTGCCCATACACCTATTTTAGGGATGATTACACTGAGATTTTCCCAAGGGCAGGCAGCATTTGAACCAAGGTCTATGTCACCTCAATACTTATGTTACTTTCTACTGAACCAAGTAACTTGAAATACAAGCCGTATGTCCCTTTCTCTGTATCTCTTCTTCAAATCCCTGATAACAGACACTATTGCACCCAAAATGCTTAGATTGATCCTGTATATTGCCAAGAGGCTAAATTGTATGTTACTGAGTTGAGAATAATTTCTTCCTTCTAGCAGAAGGCATCTTATGATTTCTTTGATAGCTTTCTTTCTTTTCTCCTGTTGAACTACAGATGTGAGAAACTGTAACTGCCAGTCTTTTGCTTAATCTATTTGCTTTGGATATTGCTTGACAGTGACAGAAAGGTCCATGGGAACAGTTTTTCCATAGACATTTTCAACCACAATAATGTAGAGCTAAAGAGAGTGTGAAAGGCATGCGAGGCAGTATGGACATCCGGTCTGCCTTTGCTTTAGAATTAGCATAAGACCATCATCTGATCGCTGTTATTGCCTCACAGTCCCTGGGAACCCACAAGAAGCCTTGGATGCAGGAGTAGGGCAGGGACTCTGGAGGAGGAATGGAGTCTTCAGCCTCACAATTGAGGTTAGAGAAAAATGTGTTTTTGCACTCTCACCTAAATTTGATTTGCTTCATCTATTCTAAGGTACAGATGCATTTAGAGAAAGGAAGGAGAGAGGCAGACAGAACTGAATCACTTGGGGTTGGACCCACGAAATGAGAGGGAAGCAATCCAGGCTGGCAACTGGAAGTAGACTCATGTTGTCAGGAGAGAAGGGAGCATTCTGCAGAAGCAACACATACACCCTTGTATTTGCAAAGAAAGTGCCGATCCCTTCTCGCTCCACCCCCTGCCTTTTTCTTCAGTTCATGGTACTTGGAGAGTCTTGGTTCAGTCCCTCAGAGAGAATTCAATGAACAACCAAGCCAGGGACCAAGCACCTTTTAGGAAGCTTGTCATGGATGAAAGGCTAGTATCATGTCCTCAAACCAGGCTTTTAGATAAAATTTACATGAAAACAAATAATTAATAATAATAAGACCTCTTCTTTCTGCTTCTTGGGTTTTATTTCTCACTTTCATCCAAACTAGGAGACAAGGGAATAATTTTTGCACTCTTACCCAGCCTCAAAAGATTGAATGAGTTAATCAACATCCATCATAGTGTCTGTAACATTATCAGCTTAATACATGTTAAGTGTCCATGTGTCTCTTCAAAATACAGGCGCCAGAGGACTTCCAGGGAGGCAGGATGAGCACAGTGAGAAGGCACTCAGAGGAAGGGCTGCTGCGGGCAGTGTGCTCTGCCAACCGTGCTGGCACCGTAAGGAGAGTTGTTTCTAAGGATAGTTTCACTCATACTGCTAAATCAGACGGCATTCCATCTACCTGATTTTGTTTTGAAATCTAATTCTATATCCTCAAATTTTGGGTCTACGTGAGGCATAGCAAGATTTCTTTTCTTAATTTCGTTATTCTTGCTTTGTTTATAGCTCTAATTATTTCAAGAACCTACTAAAGTTACACTAAGGTCTAGATTGGAATTAACATCAGAGTTACATGAAATAGAGATGTGTACTTTCTGGAGTGTGGGGTTTCACTCTGTTGGTTTTAAATCCACTGAGATGTAAGATTTGGGAAGCTCACTGGGTTTTGTACTGCCTCTTAATTTACCATTGAGCACGGACTGTACAGCATCCACCAGCCTCTCTATTGGTAATGCTGATAACAGGCTTGTGCTGATTGTCTAAGAAGGCCTGGGCTGTACAATCACTGGGCTAGAAGTTCACCAGGACAAACAGAAAGAGGAATTTGACAAAATGTACAGCCAGGGAAAAGCTCGGGTTTTCTGGGAGGTGTCAAGCTTGTATAGTATGAGGTCCTTGTAAGAAAAAGAATATAATTACGAACACAAAATATGAGACCTCGAAGCATAAGTTTCATTAGCTTCACAGCAAACTCAGGTCTACCCATAGCCAAGGACTGCAGGCGTGCCTCCGAAACTGTATCAAATCATCCCTTCATCACATCCCCTGAGGAAGAAATCTTGGCCACCGAGCATCTTCCAACCACCACTATCTTCTTTCATTTCACACATCAAGGGAGCGTTCCCTCTCACAGAAGCAGTAACCAGCAGGCAAGCATAATTTATGCCTAATAGGAATTTTCATACCATCTTTGCAAATGTTGCACATTCCTTTCCCTATTACTTTGCAGATCTTGTGTGTCTTTTTTGTTGCAATATGCATAATGTATCTTTTAAGAACATAAACTCAATATCATAGAATATATGACCCAAGATTAATGCTCTAAGGTATCAACTGTCAAGTTAAAAGTCTAGCATTGAAAGGAACTAGTCTGAAAAGACCATGTATTGTATGACTCCAACCACTGATGTTACGGAAAGGCAAGATGACGAAGACACCAAAAGAGTCAGCAGTTGCCAGAGATGAGGGGGAAGGGAGAGATGAATAGTCAGAGCACAACTATTTTTAGGGAATTGAAATTGTTCTGCATTATACTATAATGGTGGTTCCATGTCATAATGCAGTTCTCAAAATCTACATATCTTAGTCCATTCAGGATTCTACAAAAAAGTATTTTAGACTAGATATCTTACAAATAATAGCAATTTGTTTCTCACTGTTACAGAGTTAGGGAATTGAAGATCAAGGAAATGGCAGATCTGATGGTGTGTAGTGGGGACTGTCTTCTTGCTGTGACCTCTCATAATAGAAGGGGCAGCGCAGCTTTCTGGGGCTCCCTATTTGTGAGCACTATTCTCACTAGACACTTCCCAAAGGCTCTACCTCTGAAACCACTACCTTGGGATTAGACTCACGAGGAGAGTATGAACATCCAGACCAAAATCACTGGGACTGAATATGGGGAAGAAACAGATATGTCCAGACCTCAGCACTGCAGAATACAGCACAAGTGAACACTTGTAGAAATTATGGGTGTCAAGTGATAACAAGGAGGAAATTTTTTTTTCTTTACCCTCATGTACAGCGCTTGGACATCTGTGAATTAGAATAAGAAAGGAAAGATTAGTAAGAGCCATAAAAATTTTAATAACATTTACATGTATAGAAGTGCACCAAAAAGAAACAAACCTCAAGAAAGTCAATTAGATTTGGAGGTAATATACCATTTTAACAAAGAAGAGGGCTTTTGGGTTTCAAGGGATGATAAATCATGGGAAGCATCTAGGAAATGTGAGGGGGAACTAATGGAAGATAAAGATTATTTTAGTAAAGTTTGTTTATACAAACTCACAAACTCATCGTAAGTGAGAATTTCTCTCCTCTTGCTGGTACAGGAGACAATGGGAAATTTCTGACTCGATTCTAGTCAGCTCACACGAAGGCAGAGAACTCTTCCTGAATTCACTGATTCCCAATTGTCTTTGGCTCAAAATCATCCTTATGGCAAAGTGGCATAATTTGTGACAGCATATTTGGACTCATTCAGTGGGAATTATGCATGAGTATCACGCCACTGATTGTAGCAAATGTGCCACAGTGACGTGGAACATTGTTACTGGGAGAGGCTGTGCGTGCGTCAGGGCAGGGAGAATTTAGGAATTGTGTACTTTTCTGTTCAATTTTGCTGTGAGCCTGAAATTGTTCTAAAAATGAAATCTATTTTTAAAAACAAAAGAATCAAACAAATCTAGGCTTAGGTGAGTAGAGGCTTTATTTTGAAGGATAATTGGAAGAGGGAGAAAAGATCTATTGCGATAGGGAGAATATTCACCATAAAATCTTCAGGTATCTCAGAATTTAGGCAGAAAGGAAATTTTCCTTTACAGGGAGCAATGAGCAAGGCTAGCAGAAACCAGGTGCAGGGAAATGATACAATCAGGGAGAGGCGGTCTCGTTGGAGGGAGATCAGAGAACATTTTGCCCTCAGCCTCTTCCTGCAGGGTAGAAGCTAAATGATGCACAGACTGAGACTGTTTGGTGATCTGGGAAGAAGAAAAAAGTTCAACTAGAGTTTGATCAAATCAGGTTAGTGGGAAGTTTGTTTGATCAGTGGAGACAAACAATTCAGCTCATCAGGTATGAAACCAATAATGGGAATTTGGAGGGTCAGTATTTGACCTCATAACAGGTAAGAAATGACAGTATCCTCAAGCCTTATCTGGCTCACAGGAGGAAGGGTGGTTCTTTGGAATAAGCCACTTCCTGGAACACTTTAGTCCAAGTGCAACTTATTTCATCAAAGGTACCTTCATGCCATGGAAGGAAGGTAGGGGCGATGCTGAATCCGAGAGATCAGCCAGCACGACCGACAGTGCTGTTGCCCGACGAACCATCTCACATGCTCTCAGACCAGACAGTAACAGAGGCCAGGAACACATGTGGGTGACTGGCAAGTCCAGCATGACTGATTTCACTGCATGTTGGCAACGTTTCACTTCCAAGCAGGAAAACCATGGGACAACTGGTGAACAGACAAGTCACCGGAACAGCAGGTATGAACTAGGCTATATGATCACATACTCTTCATGTGTCCATGGACAGAAGTGCAGAAATAGTGAGACCAGTGTACTTGGATCCTGGATAACAGAAGCTATACTTGGACTTCACTGGCAACAATGAGATGTTGAAGTTACTTTATCTAAAAGTGATTATCTCAAGTGACTTTTAGGTACTACCAGGAAGGCAAATAGAATTCCTTCTTATTAAGGTAAGAATGACAAGTGTTCTAGAATTACTTCCAAAAGCTACAATATACCAACAAAGTGGAGAATGTGGCTGTAAATATGCAATATGTACAGGGATGTCTTCGTGTGTGTGTGTGTGTGTGTGTGTGTGTGTGTGTACAGGGAAAGAGAGAAACTTAAGTTTTAACAGCTTGTGATTAAACAGGTTATGAATTAAAATACTCAGTATTGCAGCATCCAATCATCTTTTAGAAATGCTGGATCCCTTAAAGAATCATTAAGAATCATATCAAGATCCCACAAGAACACTAAACATATTTTATATATAATTCTTCTAAATATAGTTGCAGTTTGCTCAAGAATCCATTGGAAATATTTAAGTATTCAAAATGCAATGTCAGCTTGAAAAGCGTTTTGCAGACTGGACCTAAGACAGCCAGGCGAGCAGAGACTCTGAGGGGAGGAGAGGAGGGCCGCCTGGAAGGGAAGAGCAAAGAATGTGTCTTGGATAGTGGTTTTGCTTTCTTAGCCTTGGTTGTTGGTTTCCGGGTGTGTTCATTTTCTGGCATTTCATCAGTATGGACACTTGATTCTTGCACTGTTCTGTGTGTATCTTAATCAGTTTAGATTGTCATTACAAGGCCCATCTCATAAAAGCATCACTGAAGGTTACGGCTTTAACATGTGGATTTGGGGTGGGGTCGGTAAAAAGAGATTGAACCCACAACAATGTGTTGCATAGGAAGGGCAGACAGATATTCTTGCAATGATTAAAAGCATTGCTAATTTTATAAGGACAATGACAGTACTTGTAGCCCCTGTACTCTGGAAGGTGGGAGAAAGAGTATTACTAGCCCAAGCCCACCCTAGGCAACTTAACAACAAGACCCTGTCGCAGAGTAAAAAAGAAAAAGAAAAAAAAAACCTGGTAACATAGCTCAGTATGAAAGCTGTGAATTCCATTCTCAGAACCAAATAAAAAGAGAAGAGAGTAAAGGAGAGAGACAGAGAGGATGAGACAGAGAGGGGGAGAGAGAGAAGAAAAAGATGCTAGAAAGTAGAATCATTTGTTTTTGAAAGAATTTTTAAATCTTGCTTTGGCAATGTGTGATAGCAACTCACAAATGATGGAGAGTATTTATTCTAGGCTTTGTGAGCCACATAACCTCTGTTGGAGCCATGCAGCTCTGCTACTATGACATGAAAGCAGCTATAGAGAATAAATAAAGAATGAGCATGTCTGTGTTTCGAAAACCTCTATTTACTAAAACAGATGCAGGTCAGGTTTGTTCTATGGGCCATCATCCATCAATCTCCGATATGCATGATTGATTCTGGAGCCAAGCTTGGACTGAGAGTGAAAAATGAAGGGATCTGATTTATGGGGAGGGCTGGTGACTTGCATGAACCTGAAATTTCTATGAGGACAGGACAATGGTTAAATGAAAGAAGGTTCAACAGACTTAAAGTTTGAGAAGTTGAAGTAAATACAATATCAGTGTTTTGTGTTAGAAAATTGTGAATGCTAACAAGAAGGATTCAGGCCATTGCAAGGATGGAGGAAGTGGGAGAAGGTAAGACTTGTCAAAGTGGCAAAGGTCAGGGAATTGGGTAATCTACTATCTCGAAATGGGCTTGTTGTGTAGAAGGTGCACATGCATCATTTGCATTCGTGAGGTCTCAGTTCTTCCTTTGAAAAACAGAACAAAGTAGGATCAGAATGTTAGGCTCTAAAGCAAAATGGCCTGGGTGTGGAAAAACATCTCTGCCACATACCAGCTGCGTGTCCTGCACCTCAGCTTCAGCGTCTGTAAAATGGGGATAATGGTTCTGATCTTCTGAGCAGCCAATGTATGCAAAGCTCTAAGAAGTACGTCTGTCACCGTACTGGTGTGCTGTAGCTTCCACCAGACCACACTTAGAGTCACTTCTGGGATCCTTAGATTCCTCTTCCTGTTGGACACACCCTGCAAACTGCGCATCACTTTTCCGTAGCTCTCTGTCCAACACAAACACCAAGAGACAGCTGTGAGCTGCAGGCATTTACCCCCCTGCAGGGTTGCTGGAGAAGATGGAACGTAGCACAGGTCTTTGTGGCCTTGTCCAAGAAGATGTCTTCCCACAGAGCATATCAGAATGTGCTGTCCTTGCTTGCAGGGAACACAAGTGCATAGAAGGGGCCATGGTAATATTCTGAGTTCCAGTGGACTTTGCGTCTACTTCCTCCTGGCCTTAATTAGCCCTTTCACAGTTTCATCTTTGCTTGGAATTGCCTCCCCGCTCTCATCCACGCCTTCCCCCTTCTCCTCATTGCTATCCACCCTGCTTTACTAGCATCTCATGTCCTGGCTTCTGTATTTCATTCCCTCCTGTAGGAAGTCTTCCTCAATACCAACTCACTTTCCTTTACCCTGACCAGATGGGTGAGGATCTCCTTGTCCAACTCCACAGTATCCTGCACACACCTCTCTGTAGCCTTTCCCACATGGTGGTAATCACGTCTTTCTCTTCCACTAGAGTATGTGTCTTGGCATCAGGGACCCACTGACCAGTTCATATTCTACTTGGAATCACCAGAGCTTACCACAACACCTGTATCCCAGTGCCCAGCAATATTTACTGACTGACCGACTGAATGAATGAATGATGACTAAATAGGCCATCATCCTTAATTTCCACCATACAGCAGATACCCTCAGCCCCTTAATTCCTCATCTTCAGTCCCTGATTATTTCCACAAAGCATCCTGCACACCTTTTACAAAATCTTTTCCTGCACATACCTCACCTTTGAGGCCATTTGCTGTACTGTTGGCCTGCTCTATTTTTAGAAAAATTCTTTGAGCAGAAACTTCACTCTAAGCAGCTTCTTGCTTTAGGGATTAATTCTGCCACCTGGAGCAAAACAAAGTTACTCTTTCCTTTATAAGAAGATAATCTTTCTTATACTTAAGACAATTGTTTGCTTTTTTTCCAAAAAAAAAAAAAAACAAAAAAACCCTAACTGACAATAGTACTATATGGGATACATTGTGATGTTATAGTTCATGTACATGGGTTCCCATTAAAACAGACTAGTTAATATACTCATCATCTCACATGCTTATAATTCTTTATGGTGAGTAGACTTAAAATCTGCTCTTCAGCGATTTTGAAACATGCAAAATATTGTAATTAACTCTAGTGATGATATTGTGCAGTTGATCACTTGAATTTATTTATCTTTTCAAAATGAAATCTTGTATCCTTTGACCAACATCATATTTTTTGCCATCTATCCCTCACCTAGCCTTTGAAAGTAACTGTGCTTATCCATATGTTTATGAATTAGACTTTTGAAGATTTCCCATATTTAATGAGACCATGTGGTCTTTGTCTTTGTGCACCTGGCTTGTATCCCTTGTCATGGTGTGCTCCAGGTTCATCTATGATGTTGCCAATTACAGCTTTTCCTTTTACTAAGGATGAAGAGCGTTGCAGAATGTGTGTGTGTGTGTGTGTGTGTGTGTGTGTGTACATCATATTTTCTTTAGCTATTCATCCTGTGATGGGGACTTAGGTTCCATATCTTGGCTCCTGTGCATACTGCTGCAATGAACAGGTGGGTTCGGGTGTCTCCTTTCAAATTGATTTCAGATCCTTCCACACATATTCAGAAGTGGAATTAATGGATTATTTGGTACTTCTATTTTTAGGTAACTTTTTCCTTTATAACTGTAAATAATTTACATCAGCATCAACAGTGTACAGGGCTTCCCTCTTCTTGATAGCCTCACTAACACTTTAATTTTTTATCTTTTTGGTGAAAGTCAT
Organism: Hystrix cristata; assembly: GCA_004026905.1. Taxonomy (NCBI): domain Eukaryota; kingdom Metazoa; phylum Chordata; class Mammalia; order Rodentia; family Hystricidae; genus Hystrix; species Hystrix cristata. The sequence continues at coordinate 39,216 of PVJO010013234.1, forward strand.
TCTAACAGTCATGGAGTGATAGTTTATAGTAGTTTTAATTTGCATTACTCAGATTTTTAATGATAGAGTGATCATTTTTCATATTCCTGCTGCACCCCTGTGTGTCTTCTTTTGAGAAGTGTCTATTCCATTCCTTTACTCATTTTAATAAAGTTGCTTTTCCATTATTAAGTTTCATATACCAGCTATTATCCTCTTAACAGATGTATGCAAATATTTTCTTCCCAATCTGTGGGTTGTTTCTGGGCTCTGTTAATTATTTTGTTTGCTGTTGAAGAAGCCTTAAAGTTTGATGCAATCCAATAGGTAACAGACAAATGGTCTATTTTTGTTTATGTTGCCTGTGATTTTGGAGTCGAACCCAAGAAGCCTTTGCCCAAACAAATGCCAAGGAGATTTTTTTCCCCAGTATTCATCTAGTTGTTTTAGTTTTATGTCCTATGTGCTGATTCTTTTATCCATTTTGAGTTGATTCTTGTGCATTGGGTGAGATACTGACCTAATTTTATTCTCCTGCCTGTGAATGTCCAGTTTTCCAAACACAATTTATCAAGAATTTGGTAAAGATGCAGGATATAAATATAAAATCAAACTATAAAATCAGTAGCATGGTTCATAATAGCAATGAACTACATAAAAAAGAAACTATATAAATAATCTCTTTATATGTAATTCAAAGTGAAAAAACAAAATCACAATGAACGCTGCCAAAATCCACAACTTACAACTACTATGAAATATTGTACACCAATAATTGGAAGAATACTTAATAAATGGACAAATTCCTAGACTCATAAGAATTATCAAAACTAAATCAAGGAGACATAAAAATGCTGAATGATCCAATAACAGGAAGTAAAACTGAAGGAGTAATAAAAAGCCTACCAACTAAGAAAAGCCCAGGACCTCATGGATTCACTGCTGACTTCTACAAGACCTTTGGGGAGATTATAAAGCCCATATTTCTCAAACTCTTTAATGAAACAGAAAGAGAAGGAATACTCCTAAAATTATTTCTGGAAGCTATCATTACCTTGATTCCAAAACCAGATAAAGACTCAAGTGAAAAAGACACAAAAGTCAATCTCTTTAATGAATATAGATGCAAATATCACCAACAAGATACTGTTAACCAGAATGCCACAAATCATCAAAGAGATCCTACATCCTGACCAAGAAGGCTTCATCCTAGGGATGCAAGGATGGTTCAACACACACAAATCAATAAATTCATCACATAAACAGAACTAAGGAAAAAAATCACACAATTGCCTCAACAGATGCAGAAAAAGCCTTTGATAAAGTCCAGCATCCATTCGTAATAAAAACCCTGAAGACAATAAGTATAGATGGATCCTATCTCAATCTGATAAAAGTTGTTCACAACAAACCTACTGCCAATATAATATTAAATGGGGAAAACTTGAAAGCTTTTCCCCCCAAATCAGCAACATGACAAAGATGTCTGCTATCACCTCGCCTATTCAATATAGTACTTGAAAATATAGCCAAAACAATCAGGCTACAGAAAGAAATAAAAGGGATACATATAAGAAAGGATACATATAAAAGGGAAAAAAACAGTAATAATTTGCAGATGACATGATCTTCTATGTAGAAGACCCAGAAACATCCATTAAGACTCCTAGAATCAATATCCAAATTCAGCAAGTTAGCAGGATACAAAATCAACATGTAAAAATAAGTAGCATTTCTGTACAGCAATAATGAACACCAAGAAACAAATTAGGAAATCAACACCATTCACAATAACAGAAAGAAAAACTCAAAGTTGGGAATTATACTAACCAAAGCCTCTACAACGAAAACTACAATATCTTTTAAAAAGGAGATCAAAAAGAACATTAGGAAATGGAAAGACATGCCCTATTCCTGGGTACCCAGAACCAACGTTGGCAAGATGCCCATTCTTGCAAAAGCGACTTATAGGCTTAATGCAATCCCAATCAAAATACCAACAACATTCCTTGGAACTGTAGGAAACAGTCCCAAAGTTCATATGGATATAGAAGAGACCCAGAAGAGCAAAAGCAATCCTAGGTAACAAGAATAAAGCAGAAGACCTCCCAATCCTGGATTTCAAATTTTATTACCAAGCTGCAGTGAGAAAAGCAGCACAGCACGGGCACAAAAACAGGCACGTAGATCAACAGAACAGAATGGAGGATACAGAAACAACCCCAAACACACTCAGTCACCTGATCTTTGATAAAAGAAGCAAAACATATACTGGAGGAAATATACCTCTTTAGAAAATCTGCTGAGGAAGCTGGCTATCCACATGCAGAAGACTGAAGCTAAACACATTATCTCTCACCTTGTACTAAACTGAAATCAGAATGTCTCAAGATCTAAATATTAAAACAACACTTAATTGCTGGAAGATAAGGCAGTAAAATTTTTGAAGCATAGGCAAGAACATTCTAAACAGAAGAACTCTGATTGCAGAAGAAATGACATGAAGAATCAAAAATGGGATTATACTGAATTAGAAACCTTCTGCACAGAAAAGGAAACAATCAACAGAGTAAAGAAACAACACACAGAATGGGAAAACATTTTACCAGCTATACCTTGGCTAGAGGATTAATATATACAGTATACAAAGACCTCAAAAAATTACACCCTTTCAAATAAAAGATCAAATCAAACAATGGCAAATAAATACCTGAAAAAATGTTCAACATCATTGGTCATTAGAGAAAAACAAATTAAAACAGCACTGAGATTCTATCTTACTCCATTAAGAAATCAAGTAATAACAAAAGCCAGTGAGGCTACAGGGAGACGAGGGACACCACCATATTGCTGGTGGGAATGTATACTAGTCCAGTTACTATGGAAATCAGTATGGAGATTTGAGATTCCTTAAAATCTTAAAATAGAAATTCCATTTGACCCAGCTATTCTCCTTCTAGACATCTTTCTGAAAGAGTTAAAGACATCATATTATAGTGGGATATATATATATATATATATATATATATATATATATATATATATATATATATATATATATATACACACACACACACACACACACAGACACACACACAGAGTGATATATATATATGGACAATTCATAACAGCTAAATCATGGAAGTGAGCTATATGTCCAACAACAGTTGAATGGATAAAGAAAATGTGGTATTTATACAGAATAATGTACTACTCTCCCATAAAGAAGAGTAAACTTGAGTTATTTGTAGGAAAATGAATAGACCATGAATACATACTGGAGGAAATAAATCAGATACAAGCTTAAAAAATCATGGTTTCTCTTATGTGAGAAACTCAAAGAATAAATAAAAGAGCAAAATAAATGATAGACAATAGGAAATAATGAGATAGATCTTTGTCAAACAGGAAGGGGAAGAAATAGACAGTGAAAGAATAGCGGAGAACTTCAACAACCAAAAGAAGAATGACAAGTCAGACTCCAGAAATCATATGGCCACAATAGCGTGGAGAACTCCGACCCCAGTCGAGGACCTTAGGTTACATTTTAACTGAATATCAGGGAAGCATATGAAGAAAGGCAGGAACTGTCCATGTTTTCATTGTTCCGTAATAACTTAGCCCTTCTAATGTGTTGTGTTTTTATTTTAATTTTCCGACATTGATGTATATCTCAAGTCTGTATTTGTCACATAATGCCACAATTTCTCGTGGAGAACCCAAATATGACCAGTGCTGGGAATTGAGGGAGTGTGTCCCTGATTTTCTGAGGGTGTGCTTCCTGACATTCCGGAAACTATCTTAGGGTCTCACTTGGTTCCTGGAAAAGTAGACATCTGTTTAAAGGAATGTCTTGCCTCCTCTAGCTTGGCAGCTGCCCTTCCAAGCTGATGACATTAGAGATCCAGCAGGTCGAAGAGGCTGATGATGCCATTTGGTCGATTCATATGACTATTTCCATCAGCTTTATTTCTGCAATGCTGCGTGTGCCCATGGCAGTGACACAAGATCACTGTGTCATTCCTTGCCATATTAAGATACAGATATGCCCAGGACCTGAAAAGCAAGAACATGTTTGAAATATCGAATGGAGACTTGGTTACCTAAACTATGTCTTTCAAAAGCCAATGTCTTGTTTCACCTTTGCCCTCTGGATGGAATCTCTAAACAGAGATAACTTAAACCACAAAAAAGGATAGTCATGGCCCGCTGGTCATCCAGGACAGTTATAGAACCGTGTTCCTGGAGGAGTGAGATTTGTCCAGTGCTTACACCTTACGTTGGCCTTTTTCTTGGTAAAACCTGTCAATGCCACTCAATTGCCCAATTTTTAGCTGGTCCAGAACCACATATAATTTTTCCTTCTCTTGCATGATTAATCTCAACTTCACATTTCTACTTTCTACCCCTCCTCTCTGTCTCCTCTTGACTGTACTACTGAGGTCCCACTTTAAATTCTGGATCAGGGAGGTCATTTGCTTTTCACTCCACAGTCTTGTTTCTCTGGCCTCCATGTCTTCAGGCTCAAGGTTTTTCTTCCTCTAGACTTTCTGGTGTGAGTAAAATGACTGCACTCAAATGGAAAACAGCGTGTTTTTCAAATCATGCCCTTCTAAGTTGTATGTTACTACTTGTTCATTGTCTTTGAACCATTTTACAGCTCTGGGAACTAATGTTTATGCATACAGTTTTTGTCTACAAACATGTACATTCTATCTAGTGGAGGTTTAATTGATGTCCTTCACCCACCATGGTAGAGCCCATCTGCCCATTCGTGGTGCTGGGGATCAAACTCAAGGCCTTGTGCTTGCTAGGCAAGCGCTCTACCACTGAGCTAAATCCCCAGCCTGCCCTTTCGCTCTATGTTTCTGATCCATAAATCTTTTATCTCTTAAACTCTTTGTAACATTTCACCAGTTTCCTCATCAATGAGTTAACCCACATCTTTATCAAATGTTCCTATTTCCATCACCATGAAAGTATGAGAGTTATCTTTCAAAGAATTACCTTTTATGGATGACACACAGAACAAAGAGCAGACAGGAAGTACTGGGCTGCTACAATCTAGACATTACTACTTGCCATGCTGTAGGTTTGTGTTTCTAGTAGACCATTTTGCTAGTTTCATTTGAATTATTACAGATTCCTTGGCTCCATTTTGGACCTTTTGAATCTGATACTCTAGGATAAGGATCAGGGAAATAAATTTAATAAATGACCCAGTCTCCATTATTTTATCATTAACATTTGGTAAGTTTTACTCCTAACATACTGTGCTTAACGATGTGCTTAAATTGTAGCATTTGTTGTCTTCTAAATTACAGTATTGGAAGTTCATAATCTAGTGAAAATCTAAATAAAAGTATAAATTCATGAAAGCCATATATATTAAAGAGTGCAATGAATGTGTATGAAAGATATCAATAAATAATATATCATGATTTAATATCAGCTGCAAAGATCAGACTGCCAGGCCTTGTCCTAGAAGTATCAAGGATTTGAGCACATGGTGAGCTGGAACCACCTGTTATAGAAGAATGTCAGTGAGCAAGAGCCTGTCTGTCACCCGTGTGCAAGCCAGAGCCCAGGTGCACAGTCTCTGAAGTGAGACTGATCACTTACTCCTAGACTGATAGCCGAGGGTGTGTGTGTGGCTGGGGAGTTTCACCCCGACACCAGATGCCTCTAAACATCTGGATGTTCAGTGTTATGTGCTCTAAACAGCTGGTTTGATGAAGCTGCTTTACTCTCTACCTGGATGTTGTTGTCAAGCCTATCATTAACTTCCAGGAGCTCCCAGATCCTCAGGGAGAGAAAAAAAGCACACAATCCTGCCTGCAGTCAGTAGCAGCAGACTCTGAGCCTCACATGGCAGCCTGCCTGCATGTAATTGGAAGTGGCTTAACTCCTGGGATTTATAGTGCATTGAGTCTACCGAGCTGGGAGGTTTTTTCCCTGCATACTCCACTCCCTCCCCAGGGACAATTTTATCCAATTTCTCCCTTACCCATATAAGGGTTTTAAATTAACATCCCCTACATAGTTGCTAAGAGAAAACCAGCGGTATGATTGCAACATGCATTGCCGGTAGACTATGCTTTGTACATGTTGATAATCAAAATTATTTTAAACATAAATTATGCTGAAAATAGATTTTCTATTTCTTCAGGTGTCTTCCAATGAATACATTTTACCCTTCAAAGGAACTAACTACATTTGGTTACCCTTACTTAACTTTTTTGATGTAACATTTTCGTCTTTCTTTTCTCCCCCTAGCAAGGGTCTCCTAGCCACAAAATGCAAACACACCATTGATACCAATCCCAGTACTGTTTTGTATAAGACACACAAATGATTAAACCAACTTAAGGTGGTGAACATCACCACTGTCACAAAGCTGCTAGACCAAACTTAAGCACAGTCCTGTCCCTCAGCAACTGAGCAAGGGCATGAGTGGCCCAGAGATGCATAAACCAGTCTTAGTGCCAGAGCAGTTCATGGTCCAGCTAGAGAGATACATCTTTAAACCCAAAACAGACACTCCAGTTATGTTATACATGGTTTTAAAGTACGTATTGCGTATTAAGCAATGTTCTAGCTTTCAAAATATAATAATAAATATTAAAAACCACAACTTTAAATTTTATAACATTTAAATAAAGTGCTCAAATAGGATAATAGTCGTAGTATCCTCAAGGATCTGTGGAAGATTCCAACGTGAAGCAGGAATGAGTCATTTGAAGAAACATTGACTTTTTGTCTATAAAAATATCAAATAAAGAATTCAGTAGTAGGGTCACCATGCAAGTCAGCTTTCTGTCTCCATGACAAAGTGCCTGACATACAGCAGGAAATGCTGATTTAGCCGTTTTAGCAGTTTCCGTCCATGGTTGGCTGGCTCCAGTGCAGACACATGGTGGTGGAAGAGTGTGGCAGACAACTGCCCCCTCATGGCAGCCACAAAGCAGGAAATAGGGAAAGAGCCAGCAAAGAAGGGACCAAGGACAAGATAACACCCTTCCAATGTGTGTATACATCAATCTAGTTCCTCTGCCCAAAACCTACCTCCTGATAGCTCACCCAGCTACAAACTCACTGATGCATAACCTAGATTACCTGTCACCACTGCAAAATAAATCCAGTAAAAATGAATTTTTGACCCTAAAACTTGAGTAAAGGAAGGAGAATTAAGGAGAAAGAATGATATTGCTGAAAGTCAGTTTCTTACTGTGGGACACACAAATTTGGAATGAAGGAAAGCAGAAAAACCCTATGGTCATGGATTTAAAACAGAAGCATCACCATATCAGGCCAGGTTTAATCAGATAAAACAGAACCAGTAAAAGATATACACAGTAGACCCCTGAAATTTGTGGGGTTACATTCCTAGAGCACCCGCGAATTGTGAAACATCATGAATTTCCGATATGGCCGGGAAAATGCCTATAAATGCCTATTTTTTTACAGTTTAAACCTAAAATATGCTCTGTCTCCTGCAATTATGTAATTTAATTTAATAAAATCCTGTATTAATAAAGCCTTAGAAGACGCAAGGCATTTTGGCAGCAACTTAGGGATTGTAGGGCTTTAAGAAAAGCAACACTGAGAACCCTCGAGAGGTACACGAGGTACAGCAAACTGATTTGATGCTGGCATGCTGGTGTACCTGCCTGAGATGAATTACAGGGCAGCAGCTAATCAGCAGCAAGGAAAACTGAATAATGCTCTCAGATTGGCTACTTGCAAACCTCTCGCCAAAAAAATAATTGCAGAGGATATTTACGGTATCCAGGAAATCGCGGGTTTTCCACTAACAATCATTAATTAGGTTCTAAGGAAAAATCTGTGAACGACTGAGGCCAAGAACGCTGAACCTCAACTTCTCCAGGGTAACAGAGAAACGAATGCAAGATCCCTGGGTCCAGTCAGGAGGAAAGCAGCCTGTAACCTATAGGCATAAGCTGGAGCTGCATCATGAAGGCATGAATTCTGCTCTTAAGGACTTCCAACAGACTGACGAGGGCTCACACAGATTACATAACACAGCCCCATATATACAGCGAACTGATGGCGGAGCTTAATCCCATCTACATAATACTTTCAGAGCAATCTCTAAATCATTGTTTGATTGACTATCTGGGAGCTGTTATTTAACCACATTGACACATAAAGCTGACCACTACGATGCCCAGGAAATATGTGAAAGGAGATGATGATCCCTGCTTTGGAGTACTGTTCCAAGAATTCAAAGCACTAGCCTCGAGAGGTACCCCAGCAAAGAGCTTGGATGTTGGGGGCTTACCATAAATGGGGGTCTCCTTTTCACTTTTTTACCCTCACTTCCATCCCTGCCAATCTTTGAGACTGGATTTCAAATGTCTTCCTCTGAGCACCAACCCACATGTCATGTGTGCCATTATATCAACCACTGAAGTCCACACTCCCTATTACATTCACATAACCACTGATCCACTCAAGGCTACCCCCTTCTCTCATATCTAGGGAGAATACAAAATGAAACAGAACACGCAAATGAAAAACAAACAAAATCAAACTTACAGCCTCTCTGTCAGTTCTTGAATATTTAAGGGTAAAAATCCCTGCCCTAAGATGTTTGCCAACTTCTGGCCTTGTATCTCACAACCCCTTTTTCTCCTATGCCACTTCCTGTCACCTCTGTGCTATAATTCATTGTCCCAGGCACCACGCTCAGCACATGCTTCTGTTTCCTGCCATCCCAAACTGCACTCCCACCAAGGATCCTGTACACAGCAACCCAGTGTAAGAATTTTCGGTAACGGCACACACCCTATTTAACTAACATCCTCGCTCTTTGTAAAGCAAAATGTCAATTGCTCCCCATCATAGGCAATGTGCAGTAATAACTCTAATCACCGCCAACCCTTCTTACCTTCCTGGATTCCTGATCTCCCAATCAACCCTTAATTTCCCCTCCTTCTCTCATTCTCCTTGTTTTTAGTTTTTATTTGGAGGGGAGAGGGCTTGATTGGTTTGTTTCACACACACAAAAAAAATCTTTCCCAAGACTATTTTGCTTCGTTTTTTCCTCTACCTGTTTGCATATATCCACATTTGTGTATAATTCATCTTCTTAGTTTGATTAATCTTTGAAACCACAGGTCTTAAAATTTATATTTCTTTTCTTCCCCTTTCTAGCCAGCATGATGTGTCCATTTAACAGACTTGATAAATTTTAATCAGTTAATATCTTGCTAGAGGAGGAGAAGTAGATAGGTAAGGAACTATCCAGCTGACCAGGTATTTGAGCTGCAGAGATTTTGACAATGTATCCAAAGGGTTTAGGACATAGTTTTGCAAATAGCAGGCACAAATTTAAAATAATGGAATGTAAAAGAGAAACTTTTGAGGCACCATCTTTATACAAATTTGGGTATATTCATAGGTATGCAATATGTCCATGCGTTAATCCCCAGGACCCGTGAATATTACTTAGCATAACAAAAGAGGCTTTACAGATGTGATTAAGAATCTTGAGATGCAGTATACTCAGAATTTTTTAAGTGGACAAATATCATAATTGTCCTTATAAGCAAAAGAGAAAAGTGGAAGAGTCAATGGCAAAGGGAAAAAGTTAAAGTCATGTTGGCTTGGGATATGGAAGGGGATCACAAGTGAAGCATGTGGGCAGCTTCTCGAAGATAGAAGAGGCAAGGAAATGTTCATGTCTACAGCTGCCAGGAGGAAAACAGACCCGCTGACTCCTGAAGTTGAACTCAGGAAGGCCCATTTCAGACTTCTGACATCCAGAACTGTAGAATTAAAACATTAGACTGCTTTAAACCACAAATCCTGTGATAATTTGTTACAGCAGCAATAGGAAACTAATACATGTTGTTTTCTAATTCATTTGGAATCTCTTCCAGGCCTCAGATTTCTTAATATCAAAAGCTCCAAAAATAATACGTAACAGTGTCTTAGTTACTTTTCTCATTGCTGAGACAAAATACCCAGCACCCAAAGTTAAAGGAAGAAAACATTATTTTGGCTCACAGCTTGTAGAGGTTTCTGTCCACACTCAGCTGGCTCCAAGGCAGGGTGGTCTGGCAGAGGAGAAACAGTCCATAGCAGGCAGGGCAGGAACAAGGCAGCTAGTAGCAAGCAACACAGCCACCCTCTTTCTGTCCCTTATACCCCCTCCAGACCACCCATCCTTAGGGCAGGTAGCACTCACACCCAGAGTGGGGCACCCTTAATCCAGCATCAAACACCCTAGATCCGGCCACCTCCAAAAATCCCCACCTGTGACCATGTGAGGTTTTGAGGAATATCTAGACACAAGTCATAACAAACAGTTTAACACAGTGCATGGTGCCTGTTTACTTCAATAATCAGAGTTGTTTAGTACCTAAGTACACTTAAAGATTAAATTAAAGTGACAATTCTGGATAAAATTATCTGTTATGGTTAAAATGTAGGAGCCAACTCATAAAAACCTGAAAAGCAGATGAGATGAACTGCCGAGAGGGGAGGGCAGTTTAGTTTCATGCCCTTAAGCAAAACGGGGAGGAAGAATTGGAATTGTTAATATGTCTACAAACTCTCTATGTGTAAACATTTAATTTATTAACCTGCAGTAATAAAGATATCATTGCAAGTAGTGGTAAACATTTTGCACTTATAAATTTGCAACAGCAAATCTTTCAGCATCATGGACTTTTTAATTCCTTGTCACCAGAAATTCTGCCAGAAATAACATCAGCAACGATGCAAGTGTGTTCTCAGCTTTGCACACACACTCGTTTGCTGGCCAGACTTTTTCCCTGAGGGAAGTCCCTGGTCCCCATAACTCCCCATTCTTAGAGCTCCTAACACCTTCACCTCTCCAGCCCCCGTAGCCCCTCTTCCGTCTCCTCCACTCTTCAAAGCCACCAGCAGCACACAATTCTAAAATTAGCTTCTATTTTTTCTTATCCTTCTTCCTTTTCCAAAGTTGAAAAAAAAAAATTCCTCAACTGCTCCTCTCCTGCTAATCTCTATTTCCTATTCCACCTCCCTCTTTTTCTAATTATATCTAATAGGCATCACAAAATTGGCATTTACTGGAACCGAAATCTCCATAGTTGCCAAAAAACGTACAGATGTAAATTTGCATATAATTAAAGTTTGTATAAAGGAAACTCAGTTGGGGAGGGATGCTGAGCTCAATAACTAGCAAATCCCTTCCTCTCTGCCTGGTGTCCCCAGGCCAGCCCCCCAGCCTGTGTGAAGTTTGAGGGAAGATCAGAGATGATCTTCTGAGATATGACAGAAAGCTAGCCAAAAGCACTGAAATGATCAGCAGTTCTGTTTGGCAATGGTAAAAATGAATTTGCTTGTGCAGACCCAAACAATGGACTTTAGAGGCAGGAAGATCCATGAAAGTGAGACTCGTATTTCTCATCCGTGTTAAGAACAGGGTGCCAACCCAACAAGCAGATTGACCGCCCCAGGGAAGTTTGAGTGCAGTCTCACTTCTAGCTCGTAGTTCCCTTCTCCCGCCCCATTTCCTTCCGCCTTTCATTGCTGGCTGGAGTGCTGGGGGCACAGTCACAATGTTCATATTAGTGCCTACTGCCTTGCCCTGCTCCCGCTGTAAACCTTTTGTGAGTATCAGGGGAGGGGAAGAGCGGGGGAAGAAAAGATACATCATGTACAGGTACAAAATAACCATGTTGATTATGATCATTATGTATATAATGTACCAATACATGTTCTTGGTAAAAACAAAAAATTAAAAAAAAAAAGAAGCGAACGATTGAACTGTATGAGGGCTAACTTCTTAACTGTCAGCACAGCGCCTTTCCAGTCATAGTTAGCGCCGTGAGTGCTGTACTTAATTGGTTTTATTTAGAGACCTGCTCAGATGCAGGACCTCAGTGACAGCCTCAGGGTAAGAGACTGTGTCCTGAAAATAGATCCACTTTGTGTATTCATCTCTTACGGGAAATGTGGATTTGGGTCCACTGACCCTGACTCCGAACTCCACCTCTAGAATGCCCGCTCTAGAGGCAGGCGATCTGTGATAGAGGTCTTAAACGGTCACAGGACGTGAGATATTCTATAAGGAAGTCCAAAGACAATGAGGACAGATCTTCACAGTCTTTTCAGGAAAGCCTAAATCTAGATTACTCACTCAATCCAATACTTTATGAAATTTCAGTAAACTTACTCAAACTTAGTTTAAAATCTAAAGCTAAAATTTTATAATCCATTAAAAAAAGCTATACATCACTATGGCTGCATCTTAGTGCAATGCAAAGGTTGACATAATGGATGGAAAACAATAGTACAATGCTGTAGTCATTTTCTCTTTACTTTTTAATTTTTTGAAAATTTAGTGTGGGGGGGGGTGGAACCCAGAGCCCATCAGCAAATGAATGGATAGAGAAACGGTGGTATGTATAAACAATGGAATACTATTCAACCATAAAGAAGAATGAAATCATGTTGTTTGCAGAAAAATGGATGCAACTGGAGATCATCATTGATGGTCTCTAGTTAAGCAAAATAAGCCAAGACATAAAAAGTCAAATATTGCTTGTTTTCACTAATATGAGGAATTTAGAAAGAATTATTTTTAAAAAAGAGGTGAATACTCTTGTTTCTCTTCAGACTATGTAAATCTTTCCCACTTCACTAAGACAGATGACATGGAAATGGAACAGAGGCTATAAGAAGAAGAGGATCAGCATGTTACTGGGTTTGGGGATGTGAGAGTCTCCTAGAGGTAGTTTCTAGGTTCTTTCTGTCCTGAGCAAAAAACCGGTCAAGACAAGTAGAAATGGTAGCAAGGTTTTACATTTATTGAAGGTAGGAAAAGAAACAGACTCTGCAGAGCAAGTCTGGGCCAAGTAAAAGTAGGAAAATAGATACGTTTGTGGTGGACTGATATGGTTGATTTAAGCAGGAACGCCCAGCTGGACCGAGTCGGTGTGGTTCTGGGCATAGAGGATCCACCTGAGGATTGTTGCTGACACAACATAAAGGAGAACAAGAGCAGAAGATGGCAGCCAGCTGTTTCCCAGGAGAAGCTCTGTTGTGGGCTGGTTCTCCTGAAGGGAACTCAACTATTGTCATCACAGAAGGAGCTCGGGGCCTTGCTGTCATCGAGGACGGCTGCTGTTGCTTCAGAGGAGCTCTGGTCTTCATCTCTGCTGTGAGTATCATATCCTGGTTCCAGTAGAGATTTCTTTAGCCATTTAGTGCAGACACGGACGTACATGGGACAGTGCTGTGGGCTCCCAGCCCTCGATTGGGTCTTTTGGGTCTCCGGTACATAGACATCCAGCACTCTTCCTGCATTTGGCTTAGGC
>PVJO010013235.1:0-52443 GCA_004026905.1 Hystrix cristata
CTATTAAGTGAAATAAATCAGATGCTTTTTGATTTTTTTATACTTAAATGTTTCACAGTTAGAACAAACTGAATATGTTAAAAATGGAACATATGATTTTACCTACTCAAAAAAAAACCCACTCTATTTTTCACCTAACATTTTCCATCTCAGTAAATACCAACTCCTTCCTTGAGGTTACTCATGATAGAAACCAGAAAATCATCCATTTTTGACTACTCCTTTTTCTCAAGTCTCACTGAAAATCAATCACTTCTGACAATGAGAGAGAGAGAGAGACGAAAAATGAATTTACTCTCACATCTTAAATAACTAAAAACCTAGACAACATACTACATGAAACAATGGTTCCTAAGATGCTGGACATCAGGCAATGAAGATACGTGATCTTTGAGAGACAGGAAAGAAGTGAGGTGAGTTCTGTGATGGCCTAACTCACTACCTGGACTTTCCAAGACAGCAGAGAACCCAGGCAGAGCCCCGTGAGTGCCCTCAGCTGAGGAAACGGACCTGAGAGTCTGAAGACGCCAACTCAGCTAGAGTGTGCAGGTCAGAGTACCAGGGAGAAGAAACATGCACAATCAGCGAGCTCGAGAACCGCAGCACTGTGCTATGAAATGGTTCCTGAGGGAAATTAAAGGTGATGTATTAATGTGATTGGGAAGACTCGCTATTTTTAAGATTTCAGTTTTTTCAACTGGTTTTATACTCAATGCAATCATAACCAAATCTCCAAAAATGTAATGTGTGGAAACAGATAAGCTTTTTATAAAATTCATACAGAAATGCAAAGGACCCAGACTAAACAAAAAAAATTTGGTAAAGTAGGGCAAAATTGGAGCACTTATATTAACTGATTTCAGGACTTAAAAACCTGTGACAATCAAAATACTCTGGTACTGGAGGACAGAGAAAAACAGAGTAATTCAGAAGAGACCCATACATGTGATCAACTGATTTTCTCCAAAAGTGCACAAGGCAATTGTGTGGATATAGTCTTTTCAAGAAATGCTAGAATAATTAGATAGCATGTAGAAAAAAAAAAAGAAAATAATACTGTACAAATTTGGGTTAGGCAAAGATTTTTTGACATGCCACTAAAAAGTATACTGTACAAAGATAAACTTGATAAAATGGACTTGCGTATAATTAAGAACTTTTCCCTTCCCAAACACAACGTTAAGAAAATGAAAATGAGGGCTTGGGATTTAGCTCAGTGGTTAAAGTGCTTGCCTTGCAAGCACAAGGACCTAAGTTCGAGCCCCAGCACCAAAAAAAAAAAAAAAAAAAAAAAAAAAAAAAAAAAAGGAAAATGAAAATGGGAGCCATACCTTGGGAGAAAACGTTTGCACATCATATATTTGATAAATAACCAGCACCCAGAATACCATATAAACAGAACTCTCACAATGCAATAAAAGGAAGGGGAAAAAAATGAAAACAACTGAAGGATTTGAGAAAATACTTCTTCAAAGATAAAGACATTGTAGATAAGCACACAAAAATGCTCAGTGCCGCAAGTTATTAGGGAAATGCAAACCCAAATGAGACTGCATTTTATACCCATTAGAACATCCAAAATTAAAGACCAACCCTACCAAGAGTTAGGGGGAATGTAGAATACCTACAGCCTTCATACGCTGCTATTGGTAATAAAAAATGGAACAACTATTTTGGTAAACAGATTGATGGTTTCACGGAAATGTAAACATATACATACCATACGATTCCCCGCCATTCTAATCCTAGATAATAGTGCAAGAGAGATAAAGGCATATGTCAAAAAAACTCCTACTTATGGCACCTTTGTAATATAACAAACTGAAAATAAGCCAGATGTTCATCAACAGACAGGCAATTGATAAATAGCACCAAGCACATATATACGATGGAATAGTACTCAGCAATAAAAGTACAGTATCAGATCATTAACACACATAGCAACATGGATGACTTTCAATTATTCTGATCAGAAGGA
Organism: Hystrix cristata; assembly: GCA_004026905.1. Classification (NCBI taxonomy): domain Eukaryota; kingdom Metazoa; phylum Chordata; class Mammalia; order Rodentia; family Hystricidae; genus Hystrix; species Hystrix cristata. The sequence goes on from PVJO010013235.1 coordinate 1,979, forward strand.
ACCAAAAAATAGAACACATACTGTCTGATTCCTATTTATATGACATCCTAGAAAACTGGAAAATAATCTATAGTGACGTAGAACAGATCAACAGTTGCCTGCACTAGAGATCGGTGGCAAGGAGAGGAAGTTACAAAGGGGAATAAGGGGGGCGGGGATTTAGCTCAGTGATTAGAGTGCTTGCCTTGCAAGCACAAGGGCCTGAGTTCTATCCCCGGCACCACCAAAAAAAAAAAAAAAAAAACAACAAAGGGGAATAAGGCAAGTTTTGGGGTAACAAATATGTTCATTATTTTGATTACGGTGGGTGGTTTTACAAATGTATATATATGTCAAGTATTGTCAAGATGTATACTTCAAACATATGCAGTGTTTATATACCAATTATTCCTCAATAAAACTGCTTTAAAGATTTTCTGGAATATGTCACTTTTCTCTCTGTCTGCTACCACTACCCCAGTGAGAAAAATCATCTCTCTCCTGACCTTCTACAATAGCCCAACCTTTCCCTCACAAGCTGCTCTTGTTCATTCCACACAGCAGCCAGAGTGATCTTTTAAGAGAAACCTGTTCATGTCACTTTATTGCTCAAAATTTTCCAAAAATTACTTATAACATAAGGGCTCCAAAACTTATTCTTGCCTCTCACTGAATTCTGATCTCTCTTCCATTTTGTTCCCTTTTTCTTCTCTCCCCCTCAACCCTCGCATCTAAATCATCCTGCATTTTCTGCTCCTGAACTTGCCAAAACTGTTGCTGCCTCAAGGCCTTTGTGATCTAGTTCCTTGGGCTGGACTTTTTCCTCTGAAGCAAGACACTTAACCAATCTTTTAGTTTCAGGTTCAGTGTTATTTCCTCCACGCTTTCTTCTTTAGTGCATCAGGCCAGACTAGGTGCACCCTAGAGCATGTGCTGTCTCCTCTATAGAACCACTCACATGTAAAGTAATTATCTGTATGATTTCTTATTTACTTCTGTCCCTTCTTCCGACATTCCCATCTCCTGAGACCATAAGCTCCAAGAGAATACAGACTATTATATATTTGATGCCTAACATGCTGCCTGGCATACAGTGAGTATTCAAAAACATTTATTAAACAAATGATAGAGATAGAATGAGAACTCTTTTCCAAATTGGACATTACTCAACCCACTCATTAAAAAAATCTGTCCTTGTGTGTATGACGGCAGGGTGTACTTTTCCTATAATTATTTAGGTCTCGCACTGGTAAACATTAAGAAATGCAACGGAGGCTATGAGTGCAGCTCAGTAGTACAGCACAGGCTCAATGCCCTGCACCAAAAAAGAAAAGACGAAAGAAAAGAAATGCAATAGAGGGGTATCAGTCAGTGATAAACACCCTAAAAATCAAAGCATTAGACTTAGAAAGGTTAGCAATGTTTAACAAAGCTGAACTGATAGATCAGTTAGAATTTTTAAAAAGTCAGTCATACTTCTGTTAAATTTTATATATATATGTATACATATAGATTCTGGCAGTTTCACCCCAGACAGCTGACAAAGGAGGAGACCCAAATAGGGACCAGGCTAGAGAAGCGGGGCTGTGTAGGAAATGAAGCTTGACTGACCATTGATCCAGTGCTACCACATCTTTAGCAGAGCAGTGGCCTAGATTCTCCATGTAGCTGAGGGTGTGGGAATGGCAACATAAAGACTGCAAACATGGCCAATTTTCAAAGCAGCTTCCTAAGAAACAGCCTGCTTCCCTCCCTTCCACTCCCCCACCATGTTTATTTAGACTCCCCTTAATTAGACCATTTCGGCATGGAAGCATAATCCAATCTGAAGGAAAATTTCCCTGGAGAGCCATCTGTCAGAATTAGACTACACTTAGCTACTGGACAATAAGGACATACTGTAAACACCGCAGACTGTTTCGCTTCTCGAAAGTTTCAAATCTCAATTTTCCAAGTAAGCAAATGCCAATCTTTGGGATAAGGCTTTCTGTTAGGAAGCTGGCACACTATTTTGGACAGTAATATTCCACAGGTAGAAAATCATTAAAAGGTAGTCCTGAGGGGACATTCTACCTGACTAGTCTCACCTTTCTTCTGAGATGAAATTGGTGTCCTCGATAACTCTATTAAGTTCTCCTTCAGTTGTTCCAGATCTGTAGATGAGTGTTTTTTTTCCTGTCTAGCTCAGTCATCCCTGCGAATTCAGCTGTGGATGAATTTAACTCTGTAAGGGGATCCAAATGAAGCTGACTTCTGCTCCCAGCCTTCCTCAGGAGCAGCCTACTTGCCGTGCAGACACATGTCTTTGGTAACCACGCCAAGGCAGCGAGCAAACTCTTGCTTAGGAATGGAGTGTGTAGAGTGAGAGGTGTGGCGGGGAGGGGCTCCCTTCTCTCCTTTGCCATCATTTTCCTACATCATGTGAGCCAAGGTCTCTCCCCTGCCATCATAACCCTTTTCCCACTGTTAGGACATACCATGTCATCCTTGATCCCCTCAACCAGGCTGGAGCACCCATTCTTTAGCTGCTCTCAGTGTTGGTTGTTAACAGCTCCTGGCTGCATCCTTCCTGGAACAATTCGCCCTGAGCTGATGGGAGACTCCCTAAATATGACAGGCAAGATACACCCTCTGTCCAGGGTGACTGTATCTGCCTTGTCTCAGGATGGGATGCCTCTGTGGTACTTCATGCTCCAGAGCGTCTTTGGGAACCACCTCAGGACACCTTAGCTGACTCCTCACACCCAGTTTCCTAGCTCTTCCTCCTAACCTATCTGCTTCACTTACTTCTTTAAGGGTTTCCACTTGAGAGCAATCCCTCAATAAATCACTTATACAATAATACCTCTCAGCCTCTGCTTCCAGGAATTTCAGTGTAAGCTACATACACTGTTTTGGAGCAATCATTTTATTCACTCATTCACTCAAAAAGAATTTAACTGTCCACCTAATAGGCTGTGAATACAGCCCTAAGCTTTGTCCTCAAAGAGCAACTAGAGATACAAAGATAAGTCAATGACTTCAGAATGGATTTTTAAAAATCTAGCTACATATTTTTTGCAATACTTACACTTGAAATATAAGGATACAGGAAATTTGTAAATAAAGGGATAGAAAAAAATATACACAACAAAACTAACTAAAAGGAAGATTTTATAAATCTAACAATGAAGTATACTTGAAGGCAGAAGAATTACTGAGAAAATGAGAGCCACTAAATAATGATAAAGAGTTAAGTGGGCAGAAGTACATAAAAAGTACTTAAATCCTAACTGTGAATGGATATGAAGTAAAAGTTGCTAGAACTATCCAGAAGAAACTGAAAATCCATCACTGAGGTAGGAGACTTCAAAGCACATTTTATCAATAACTAATGTTAGACTGACAAAAAAAAGTATCAGTCAATGTATGGATATGAGGAATTCATCACCTTTTGAAGTGCATATAGCATGTTTATAAATACTTAGGTATATAAGAACATAAAATAAATTTCAACAAATATTAAGTAATCTATAAAACATACTTTACACTACCTGGTCATATACTAATTAAGTTAAAACAAAAACATAACCATAGATGAAACAGATAATAAAAACAACAATAGATGATGAAGAACTTCAATGTATTTGGAACATAGATGAAATGAATGAATATCTAGAAGAATCTCAACTACTAAAATCTGTCCATGGAGAAAGAGAAAACTTATATAGTTTTATAACCATCAAATGAATTGAATAAATTTCCCCCCACATAAACACCTGATTCAGAAAGTTGCAGAGCATGTTCTACAAAACACTGAAAGAAAAGTTTTGTTTTTTGTTTTTTGGGTTTTTTTTGGTGCTGGAGCTCGAACTCAGGGCTTTATGCTTGCTGGGCAAGCACACTGCCACTGAGCTAAATCCCCAACCCCAGGAAAAGATTATTTGGTTTTACATAAAATCTTCAAGAGAATAGCAAAAAGAACTTGCTATAACACATTTTACACGATTGGCTTGGATAATAGAATTAGATGAAGAGAGAACAAGAAAATAAAATCAAGCTGACTTGACTTGTGAATTTAGTTCCAAATTTTTTTTTTACAAAATATTAATGAAGGATATAGCTGATAAACATACACATTTGTGTAAGGCTATGTACTGGTATATAAAAATCAATACATCATGAACATTTTAGAGGTATCCTGGAAATGCAAGTTTTCATTAAAATTAGAAAATACAGCCATAAAATATAACACATTAAAAGATAAAAGAAGGAAAACACATTCTAAATAGATTCAGAAAAATCATATGATAAAATTCAACATCCATTCAGGTTTTCAAACAGTGTATAGCCAACGTCTGACTCAGTGGTGAAATATTCAATGCATACTTCTTAAGATTAGAAACAAGCCAAGGATTACTCTATTGGTGTTTGTACTGATGATCCTATAAGTGCAATAAATTAAGCAAAAAGGATGGAGTGAAGAGAGAAGTCAAAATAATGAAAAAAGAAAGAAAAAAGCAAAAGAAAAGAAACAGAATGGTCCTTATTTATGCATGGTATGAGGTGTGATAAAAATACAGTGAATGTTTAAATTTTAAAAAATTACAGTAAAAAAAATACTGCCATGAATCCCCCTCAACATACTCCCTCTTGCTTCTAATATATTTATCTCATCGTTCTTGCCACTTTCTGAAGCACTTCTGGAAGTCCTCTTTTGTGAGTAACTTTAGTTTCACTGCTGTGGCTGCTTTGATGTTCTGAATCAATTCAAAACATTTACCTTTCAGGCTCATTTTGACTTTGAGGAAGAGCCAGAAGTTGCAGGTGCTGAATACACTGAATAAGGTGGATGGACACAAACTGTAGTGTTTCTACAAGGCTGCCTTTCCACTGGATGGCAATTGGCAGCAGTATTCATTGTATTTTTGATCACACCTATTAATGTCTTCTATAACAATGTTTTTAAATTTATGGTATATTTTGATCACCCTTGTGTATAACTGCCGATGTATAAAACACAAAAGAATCTATAGCAAATTATTAGACTTAAAGCCTAATAACTAGCACTCTCAAGTGTGGAGAGAACACAGGTAAAGATGGGCTCACATACTGCTGGTGGGATTGTAAATTGGTTAGATCATTGAGATACACTTTTCTCTGACCCAGCAATTCCATTCCCATGTATACACCCTAGAGAATTTCTCATACCTATTTACCAGCAGACATGTACAGCAAAGTTTAATACCAATGCTTCTTAAAATAGAAAAAAACTTAATTAAAATATCCAATGACAGGAGAACAGATTAATAAGTTATATTATGACATACAATAAAATGCTAAAACACCAGTGCAGAAAGAACTACGGTTATGTGCCTAAACACAAATTCTAATACACGTAATATGGAGCATATACTGTAGAATACATATGTTGCAATTTCTTTCACATAAATTTTAAAAATAGGTAAAACTAAGAAACATATCTTATGTGACAAATTATTTTTAAAAAACAAGGACATTGTATATGAAACTCATGATACTGATTACCTTTGCAGAGGATTTTCAGGAACAGAAAAGGAGTATATGAAGAGCTACTCTTTCTTAAGTTCTATATTGACTGACGCTCATTTTGTAATAATTTTTAAGCCATATACCTACATTAATATGCTCGTGTAGGTGTCACAAATTTCTTCTAAAAATAAAATGCTTTGCCCTGGCAACCATGCTAGAATGGCTTGTAGCTTCATCAGTTCGTTCCTTCAGGTGTTCTGTTCCACAGCTCTGCCGCTCCTCACTCCCTCTGAATAATCTGGATGTCAGGGGGTTACACTTCAAGGGCTCACAAGTGAGAAGAACAACAGAGTGAGGTGCAGCGGATTCTCATCAACACATCTCATCAACACCAAACTCTCCCCAGGTCCACATGGAAGAAAGAACTTGGCTTCCCTGCCAGCAGCTGCAAACCAGGGCTTTCCAGAGGTTTTTCCCCCAAGTATTGTCACCCCTTGGCATCAGCCAACCAAGCGCCAGTAGTACTTTAGCACTACAGTGATACACTGAAGCTGGCTGTTACCAACTTGCACCAGCACGGAAAATTTACTGTGAAAATCTTTTGCCAACTTTGTTTTCAAAGATGTTTCCCTGGCAACATGAAATAAGTCCACTGGGAATATTTACAACACAAGAATTAGCAAATGCTGCAAAACAACTCCCCTTTCTCTCTTAGTTCCCTACCCCCAGCCAACAGTTGTTACCTATCTAGAAAGACACCACTGCATATGACATACTGTAAAATTATACAATAATCACTTGTAAGTTATGAAACAATAGAATGAAACTGGATTCAAACTAATAAACTTCAATGCTGCCCCATCTGTATTCAACTCTGAAGAATAAGTATCCTGGGCGTCCCTTGGCTGAGTAGTTCTGAGACAGGGGAGAAGGCCCAAAAGTCCCCTCAAAGTACTTTTATTCCATGGTTGCCCCAAACACCCTGAGGGAGGTCCTGACTACATCTGGTACCCCATGGCCCGCTCTGGGAGATAATTACTTTGGCTGCAGCAGGCTTCAGTTGTGGGATCTATCATGGATAACTCCACTCTACAGCCCTCTTGGCCAGCTCCATCCCTCTGCAGCTCTCCTCAGTCAGGTTCACAAGGGCCCCTCACTTACCCATGACCACTCTACATAGGCAACCTTCCCCATAGGTCAGTCTGTGCACTGTTCCTCTTATGCTGCAGCATAAATTCTAATAAAGCCTCTTTATTAAGTAACAGTGAAGATCACCGTAATTAAAGAGTGACAGACAACAACAGAGAATTGCTGGGAACAATCATCTCCAGTGGTCAGAAGAGTTTCTAAAGAATGCCAGTAGCTGCTTGTTCTCAAAGGTGGGGATGCTAACACTAAAAGAGCTACACTGGATCAATTTGTGATTTCTACATAAATTGAACAAAAGAACCCTCAGCTGTTTGGTAACATTTGTATGGTCCATATGGGAAAGCTCCCCCTTACAGGGCCCTGAAGAAGAGGGCAGACAATGAGGACATCATCAGCAGACTCCTCAATCAGCCTGTGTCTGATTTCCATCTTACATACAGCTAAGAATGCATGCTAGCTGTCAACATTTCCAGCAGTCTACCATTATCAGGTCTGGAAATGGTCTGTGGCACATAAGAGACAGGACAGGGAAATTCTCAAATCAATTACTACAGAATACTGAAACTGGGGAATAACCCAAAAAGTCAATTTTTGATGGAAACATAAGACTTTTTAATTACTAAGACTAAAAAATGAAAAAAAAAGATTAAAAAATGCTTATGCTGTACTAGTCTCTGCTCTGAAGTGGAATTTAAATTGGCATAGAGGCTACATCATGACATGTACCATCACCATGTAAGAACACCAGGATCGTCTCCAAACTAGAGTCTAAATGAGATGATCACAAGTCTCAAAAAAAATCTCTGAACCAGTCTCAAGTAGGACACAAAGAAAGAGATTTCTAAAGCGGTTCAGGCTAGAGGGCCAGTGGCAAATATCCAGCATACAGGCACAACAGTCAACATTCCTCCAGACCTCCAAACCCAGGCTAACTCAAATTTTGACCTTCCCCTAGATGCTGTCTTCTCTCTTATTAACTGATAAAATCCCCAAAAAGATGCATTATATTTTTATTGATCTGGCGTTAGTAGCTCGGAGGTTTAATTAAGCTATCATTTTTACACTCAATAACTGCCATTTTGTTTTTCCCCAGGAAAACATGAGGATTAATTTTTATTTGAATGTTAACATTTATACAACCCATATTCTCTTTCGAGGAATAAAAAAATTAGAAGAGATTAATTATGGGTTCAGATCTCCATAACATCCTCTAGCCCGATCATCCCTAGAGTCTAACCAAATGAGTCCCTCGTAAAGAGCTTCATTTTATGTCACAAGTGATTATTAAACATTGCAGACACCGTTCTAGAGGCTGGGTACCTGTAGTAAACAAGTAAAATTTGGCCTCTGCACTTAATAGAATTGTCTACTGGGGAAGAGATAAAGTCAAACAAATACATAAAAGACATTATGGGTAATGATAGAAGGACAAAGTATCTTGGAAGCAAATACCAGGAAAACCTACCCTAATCCAGGGCTCAGAAAAGAACTCTCACAGGAACTGGGGTTTAAGGTGGGATCTAAGAACTTTGTAGGTGTTAGCAGAGAAAGAGAGAAAGGATAAGTAAACCTGTATGTATGATCATTTTGAGCCATGAGCAGACTAAATAAGACACTGTAAAAAGCTAGTCTCAATTCTCTCTAGGTCAGTACTCGGCACTGTAACTCGGGTTGAATCTCCTAATGGCTGGCCCTCCACCTGTTTTATCTCCTAAATGAAGATTTTTAGATTGTTTGAGTTCTAGAGTTCTATTCAGTTGTAAGGCAGACATATTATACATAGAATACTGTTCAGGCAGTATAAGTAAAAACAGCCTTCTTGAACAAACTTTGAACAATACACCAATGTTTTCAGCAATGGGATGAATGTTCACAGAAAACCCTCCACATACAAAGTTATAAAACTTTTTTTAATGGGTAGCAGAGATGATAGGATAAAAATGGACTCTTTTTGGTAGCCAGAAACAATAAGGAAGCATGAATTCACAGAGGTCAGTAAGCTCTGGGGCTGAATGGGGGTAATTGTGACTCCCGTGTTTAGAGGACTGTAGGAGAGTCCTGTATACAGCTGGAGTCCCAAAACCTGCGGGTAATATTTATAAAGGAGAAACAGAACTTCTGCCTTGCATAAGTAGATGCTGAAGATACGTATCTGTTGTGGACTTGCTCTTAGAAAAGAGTAAAAAAGGTCTCCTTACTATTTTCTAACCACTAATACAAACCTCATTGCATATTTGGAACCTATATTTACCCTTCTTCTTGTCCGAAATCTCTTAAGTTCAATATTTGGTTTAAATTGTTACACACACCGTAGGTTCACTGAGGCATCTGATCGAAACAATCTCAAAATACCTTTGAAAGAATGCCTGGGAATTTCCTATGGACGGTTTCAAGTTAGCTGAGTTTACAGCCACAAATTTGAATACAAGATGCAGTAAGGCATGATGAGATAGAAACTATGGAAATGCTAAGCAAAAGAGTCAGAGCTGCAGACATTATAGCTATGGGAGTTATGAGGAACAGAATACAAAATAACTATGCACAGAGTTATGAAATATATATGATATACAAAATAATAAACATATATTGAAAAAGGAGACTGTCGAATATATTAGGCAGATATGAAAACGTATCAAAAAGTGAAAAGAAATAAATGAATGAAAACTTTTCAGAAGTGATCAAAGGAAACAATCTTAGATTCAAGAACCTGAACACATCTCAATCAGGATACATAAAAAGAAATGCCTACTTAGCAATATTATAATTAAAATAGAGAGCACTAAAGAGGAAAGCAAGATCTAGAGGGCAATAAGAGAAAGTAAAATTTACAGTCAAAGGAATGAATATTAGACTAAATTTGACTTCTTAAAAACACTGGAAGTCAGAAAACAACAAAATGATAGCTTTACAAGACCAAAATCAAAGTAATGGAGACTTTCATGTTTCCAAATTTTTATTTCCAGGAAAATAATATTTCCCTCCTTATTTTTTGAAGCTTAGCAGAAGCCAGAAACTGAGGGAGTTCCTTCTGTAAGAACAAAAATAAAAACTCCCATGCCTCCAGAGGCACCGAGCAGGAACAAATAGAAGGTATCCAGAATAATCCTCCAACTAACTTTATAAAGCAAGATTTGCCTTGATTTCAAATCAAACAGCACAGTAAGACAGTAAATTACATTCACCACTTATGCATATGAAATCAAAATGAAGTATCAGCAAAATGAACTCAGCAGTGTACTGAAAAGGTGATACATCAAGGTAAGTTTGGATTATTCTAGGAATATAATACTGATTCAAAATTAGAAAATGACTAACATAATTGACTAAAATAACAGACTAAATCATAGCATCTGGTAAAACAACAACTACAATTTAAAAAAGTCTTAGTCAACTAGGAACACATCAATACATTCTTAATATGATTAAGATATCCACAAAACATCCCTAGCAAAGTCATCTTTATGCAAATACAAAGATAAAACATTTAAAATATGGAACAAGTCAAGGATGTCTACTTCCATATTTATTATTTAGCAGTGTGCTATACATTCAAATCTGTGCATTATATAACAACGAAAAGAACAAAAGCTTTAGAAGGGAATAAAAGGTAGAGATTAAGAAGCAACGAAAAAAATTTTCATAATTCATACATGACTGATTATTTACAAAGAAGTCTGAAGAGTCTACAATCAAATAGTAAGACTTTCTGGGCTGGCAATATAAATATAAAAATATAAATATAATATATATATGTTTTAAAAGCTTTTCAAACCGAAGATAGATATTATAAAATTTCATCTATATAGCAGCAATAGTTAGAAAATATAATTTTAAAATAACAAAAAATTAGGTACCTACCAATAAATCTAACAAGAGACATGCAAGATCCTCATGTAGAAAATTATACTGCTTGAATGAGAGACTACAAAAGAACTAAATAAATGGAGAAACACAGTATGATCACGAATAGAAAGACTCAGTATCACAAAAGATATACAATTTCTTTCTTCTATAGACTTCATGTCCCTAAACTACTCTATAGACTTTATATGCACCCAAATATCAGAAAGAATTCTGTTTAACTTGACAATACAATTCTAAAATTCATGAGAAAAATCAAGTGTCAGCCAAGAATGAACTAAAGAAGTGGGGTGGATGATTTGCTCTTCTAGAAGTTAGAACATACTGCAGAACAACAATAATTTGCAAATTGTGCTACTTGTAGAGATAGTAAAAAAGAACAATGAATAGGAGAGAATCCAGAAACAAATTTTTCATATACAGAAATCTATATAGGACAAAGTATGTACTACATGTCATTGAGAAAATGTGCCAGAAGATTGTTTCTCCATTTTGAAAAATAAATACCCATGTGTTATAGGCTGCATGTTTGTGTTCCTCCTCAGAATTCCTACGTTAAAACCCTGATCTCCAAATTGTTTGTATTTGGAGATGAAGCATTTGGGCAGTAATTAGATTTAGATGAGGTCACCTTTGAGAGGCCCGTGATGGGATTAATGTCCTTATGGAATTTAAGACCATAATGTTAATTAAATCGGATACAGAAAGTTAGATATTGCACGGTTTCTCTTATTAAAGGATCCCCCCCCCCCAAATTGAGAGTCAAATGAAGGAGAAAAGGTAGGAAAAGGGAAGGCAGATTTTTGGAGATGGGAAAGAGAATCAGAGGAAGGGGGAGGGTAAAGGCTAGGAAGGGCAGTATATGGACAGAAAATGATCAAAATACGACACATACATGTACCAATACCCCAAAATGAATGTTAACTATTATGTATCACAAACATACACTAATTTAAAAAGAAGAAGAGAGAAGAGAGCTTCCTCTCTCTCTACCTACCACCTGAGGACAGAAAGAGAAGGCGAGCCAGGTAGACTGCCAGACCGGGGACCGAATCTGCCAGCACCTTGATGTTTCCAGCCCGCAGAACTGTAAGGAAGAAACGTCTGTTGTTTGAAGCACCAGCCTATGGTATTTTGTACAGCAGCTCAAGCTGACTAATATTAAAGCTGTCTACAAGGGCATGACTTATATACAAAAATTCCATTCTGAGGAGGACTAAATGATATTTGAGAAGGTCAAAACTTCAAAATTTCTAATAGAAAATATAAGAGAAATATGGTAAAATTTCTTAAATAAGAGTCAACTGTCTTAAAAGAGAAAATATTATTACATTTTATTGCATCAAACATAACCCCTACTTATCAAAAGACACCATAAGAACCTCTACTTACTAAAAGACACCATAGGGTGAATACAAAAACAGCCACAAGCTGAAAGATAATATTTGTAATACATATAACCAACAAAAGATTTGCAACCAGACTAGACAGCACATACATCAATATGGAAAAGGAAAAATTAGAGCGTGCCAAACAAACATTTCACAATAAAGGAAACATGAATGAATGACCAATATGGTCATCCTGGCAACCAAGGAAATACCAGTAACATACCATTTCATGTGTACCATGTACCTAAATGTTAATCAGTGTGACGAGTATAAGAGTTGGTTGAGAAAGTGTATTAGTAGGAAGTGTCACACTTCACCACTGGGGTATCAATTTGTACAGCTGCTCTGGAAATAACCTGGTCATTATCTAGAAAAGTTCAAGACATGTATTTGTTACTTCTCTCATGGAAACACCCTAGGGAAATTACTGTATATGTGAACCGAGTGATGTGTACAAAAATCTTTTTCCGAGATATTATTTAGAATCACGAAATACAAATAACTATCTGAATGCTATCAACATAAAAATGGTAATTTCATACATTAATGCAGTGGAATATAGTATAATATAGCAGTGAAAATACACAAACCACAGCTGTTCCATTTATCTCTGTTGTTAAACCCCATAATCAATGTTGACTGAAAAAAAGAAGCAAGTCAAGGAAGAACTACGAAAAGCAGAGACAAAATCTAAATGTATATTGCCTTACATGCACACACACACACACACACACACACACACACACACACAGAGTGAGACTGGCAGCATCTGAGCTTCCACAGCCAAGGGGACATGGTAAGTACCCCAGTGAGAGAGTCCATTCTTGGACCAGTCATATCTTACCATAGGCATCCTGTCTATTTTGTCTCCTTAAAACTTCTTGGCTGCTTCCTGATTTTGACAACTGGGATTTGGGAAATAATCCTTGCTTTCACCAGCAACTATTTTTGGTTTACATGTATTACAACCTTTCCTGATAAAGAGGTCTGTTCCTTCTCCAATACCCCAAATCACCTTAATTTCATCATCTGATGCTCTTTTTCACCTTCTATTCTTTCCCAGTGTTATAGTAGTGGCCTAGTCATTAAAGCAGTGGCTAGCATAACCCCATGTCACACTTTCCCTATCTAGATACAGGAAAAATTTAGTGCTTTGTGACATGTGGAGAGAAAGTATCCCTTGTAACAGCCTCACTGTGAGGGAGTCCCAGTTTATAACAGTAGTTGAGAACAGAAGAGTACTAGTGGAATTACTTGGTCACAGACAGAGATCTTGTGTGTCTTGAATATACAGGCTACTACATGGCATGTCTTCCTTCTCTCTTGGGCTCAATATTGGATTTGACCTTCTATAGATCCATTTTGCTGTTATCTGTAGCTACTTCTCAGACTGATCTCTATAGTAATTTTCACTCTGAGTTTTATACTTGAAAATGTGATGCCAGCTCTTGTCAATCACTCCCACTTCCAGGATTAAAGTTGAGGATCTGAGCCAACAAGAGAATAAAACAAGGACTTAGCACTATCAGAGCCAGGCAATGATATTTTAGCTACAGAGGACAGTGAATAAGATTTCAGGACCCACTTAGCACAAACAACCTAAGAAAGCTCAAAAGAAAATGATTAGAACAGGTATCTGCTATCTGTTAGTGGACTGCTAAGAACCAGAAAATAGAAAAGAGAGAATATGAATCTTTCACGTAATTTTCATAAGTAATTTTTGGGAATTTCAAAATGAATATTGTTAAAAACCTGGAAAGGTACAAAGAAGTTCCAAAAACAGTTATAAGAATATTGACATGAATTCAATACTCTACTTCCCAAATAATGTGTAAATGTTTCCATGCGAACCAAGAAGCACCTCCCATCCCCAAATAAAGAAATGCTGGACTCACATTGGTGACATATTCGATATCCTTCCAAAGGATGCACTCCCTGGGGAAATCAGCCAACTCTAAGAAGTGATCCACTACCACCTGGCCAATTAAGTCGTGGCGAGAGAACCTGTCAAAGTCATACACGGAGAAGTGAAGCTTCCGAGCTTCGAGATCATTGTAGGGAACCGGAAATAAAAACACTTCATCAAATACGGGGTTCAGGGTCTTTCTGTGAACTTTAGTCTGGTGTTTTGTTTTCCGATCAGGAAGCAAGTAGATTTTCACATAAGGATCTGAAGTCCCAGAGAAGTCCTTGGCGGGCAAATTGACAGCTTTGTGAATCTTCACTATGAGCTGCTCTAAGTCACAGTCATATTTTAAAATGAAGTTCAGTTTCCCACAAGCTTTGCTATTACTCCTTCTCCCATCATCATTATCCAGTGACCTCTGTTTATATAACTCTGGTTTAATTCTACCAATTCCAGTCAACTGCTCCTGTTTTTGAAGCTGCTGGATATTGAAGTCTGGGTTTGACAGGTTGAGTTGTCTTCGGATTGAATTATGCCTTGAATGAAGAGTAAGAAAGAGCAAAGTTATAACCTCATTAGCTATGGATCTTTCAGAAACTTGTGCCTAAAATATAGGTAGACTATGACGTTCTGTGAAGAGTTCAGATCTCCGAACCTTTTTTTTCCCTTTTCGGCCTAAATTCAAAATGCTCATCAATGTGAATAAGCCGTTCCTCAAGGCTTGAAGCTTAAAATCAAGGCGTGGTATTAGGAAATGAACTTAGCAGCATGTGTCCTTGGAGTTTTAAAGGTTTAATGCATTTCCTTAATGGTCTAACATACCATTAAAGAAGCTTATCGGGCTGGTGAAAAATAAAGATTTCTACAAGCTGCTTATAAAAAATTATTTAACTTTAGAGATGGTATCCTAAAATTGAAATATTTAGCTCAGTGTTGTTTTAAGAAGAATGCACCTCCAAATTACATAGAATTTCCTGTCACTGTCATATAGCTTTACAAGGATGTGAATTCCTATGGGTTCAAATCAAATCATTTCATCACGAGAACGGTTTTGCTCATGTAAAGATGTTTGTGACTGGGATGTGTCTGTTTGCAGGGCAGCGTGTTGGCTCCGTCACGTGCAAGTGACATAGTTGACACTGTGCTCAGTTGTACTATGCGGGTGATTGGGGGGTTTCATTTCTGAAACAAACACCAATGGTACAAAAATTACAAGGAAGCAAGTATAAATACATGTAGGGATTCCGTAAGAAAAGGTTGGATACTGATATTTGCTAGATAAATATCTGCCAATGGAGTATACTCTTCACCCTTATAAGGTTACCAGTTTGGGTTAGATGTTTCTCTAAAATTCTCTTTAAACTTCTCTTATCTATGTGGGTCCTCACAAGTTGGAAGTAGTTATTACATATAAGGTTTATTTTGAGGTTACTTTTGCTTATTTTTGGCTCAGAGTTCAGAGTCCTTCTATTGTGTTATACGGAATCACTCAATAAACACCCTTAATTAAAACAGCATCTCCAGTGGAAGGTGAAAGGGAACAGCCAGGCCATCTCCAAGGGACTGATCAATCGCTGTAGAGGCAGAGGAAACGTTTGCATTTGTCTTCTATTCCTAAAACTGTGTTATAAAATAAAGATGTGAAAATGGGATTAACAGCCCTTGAAACATGCTTGAAATTATTCTTTGTCATCACAGATGCTGTCGTGCTAAACATTTCCTTTTATCCTAAAATATCCTCCTGATCACTAATCGCCCATGTGGTATAACATGAGCACTCGTCACAGGACTATCACTTGTACCTGTCACATCCAACACAGTCCACGGCAAGCAGACATATCCCTGTCACAAACATTCCCACGTGTGCGAAAACAGTGCAGTCTGAAAGCTGCTGCCATGAGATTTTAATTTCTTCCAAAGAAATCCACAATCTTAATCTGTATCTGGTGACGGGGAGGTGGGAGACACTAAATACCAAAACTGGTTCTCCATCCTAGTAGAGCCAGGCTATTTCTTTATACAGAAGTGGAACTGCTGTGACATCATGGCACAGTTTAATCATGCTGTTGGTTCCAGTGGACAGAAAGGACTGGCACAGAGCAGCACATATCATGCCCCAGGCAGACGCCAGCCCCACTTCTCTTTGCTATTGATTTTTCTCTGCAGGCTAGATTCAAATATGGCCCACACTTTGGCTTTGAGTCAGTTCCTACTATTCTCTGAAAGGACTAACTAGTAAGAATAACTAGTAGGGATTAGTACAGACTATTCTGGGTGCTCTTCAGTCAGTGGTGCTATTTATATGAGGTGTGACTCAAAAATATGGTGACGTCTAAATTTTAAAAATTTATTACCAAAAAATATACATTGCTATTAATCTCCCTCAAAATATTCTCCCCTTGGGGTGGGAATTTAGCTCAGTGGTAGAGCACTTGGCTAGCAAGTGCAAGGCCCTGAGTTTGTTCTCCAGCACCACAAAAAAATTCTCCCCTCACTTCTAACACTATTCTTGCCACTTTCTGAAAGACTTCTGGAAGTTCTTTTCTATATCATATTTGTGCTGTTGTGGCTGCCTCAATGTCCTGAACTGATTCAAAATGTTTACATTTCATGGTCATTTTGACTTTGGGGAACAGCCACAAGTCACGAAGTCACACCACACCAGATCTGGTGAATAAGGTGGATAAGGACACATCATAATGTTTTCATGAGCCTACCATTCCATTGGACGGCACTCAGCGGCAGCATTCATGGTATTTTTTATCACACTTTGAAGATATGAAAGAGGACTTGCAGAACTGCTTCAGAAAGTGGCAGGAGCAATGGGATAAGTGTGTCTGGAATGAGGGGAGGGGAGTATTTTGAGGGGATTTAACAGCAATGTGTCTCTTCCTAAAACAATTTTTAAAACTTTAAACACTCATCATGAATTTTGATCGCCCCTTATAATAATGCACCCACTGGATGCTTCTTCTAGAGACTGGAGTCTGATATGCAAGAACAATTCTATCTGTACCCAAGCTCAGGCCCAGCCATGCTGTAGCCACCTTCTTCCTGGAGTGGCTGCTGAGCAGACTCTGTGCATAATAAGTTACCTCTGAGTTTTCAGAGCACTGGCTTTAGATTCATCACAGCAACATTTGTCTTCACCCTTATCTGTAGGACTAAGCCTACCAAGTACGTTTAAATTTAAATTTAAAATACATGGATTTGGCTTCTTAGCAATGGAACATTCTGTTATACATGTACATTTTCTTAGACATGAAACCTGGGATTAGTACTACATGTTCAGCTTTTCCTAACCGTGATGGACTGCCAGTGTGTGGAGGGGGTGGGTTGGGGAGGGTATTACGGAGATTTGTACTTCAAAGGCCAAAACAAATCCCATTTCCTGAGATTCCAATTGCACAGGAAGCTCCCCTTCCAAAATTCCAATGCAACCAGATTCTTCTAAAAACCAATCACAAATCTCAATACTACTGCCTAACCAAATGCTTTAGGTGTTAATTTCATTCCTAATACTTTTCTCCCAATCTAGAATTTCTATCGAAAAAACAGCTGACTCTTACTGAGACAGTGGCTTAAAGCAGACAGCAAATCCTGTAACAGTAGATGACAGTTTCTCACTGCCTGAGCTCCTTGCAGGAGACAGTGAGAGTTTACTAGAGTTAGGGGGTGCGAAGCATGGAAAGAGGAGAAGTTCAGAATAGTCAGAGGACCAGGGTTATTTCCCCCATAACTGCTAGAGATCTGGGAGTGGGGAAATAAGACAGCAGAACAAGGAGGTTGCCCCAGAGACAGGAAGATGAGGTGGAGGAAGTAGAAAAGTCAGTATTCCACAGCTCTCACAGGCTACTCAAATAGAGGCCGGGGGAAATAAAGCAAGTTCAAAGCAAGAGAGAGGAAGGATCCAGAACAGTGTGTTATGTCCTGAGCTCTGTAACCCCAGAAGAGGTGGTCAATGGAAGTGGTCTTTGAGTAGACAGTGCACAAGAAGCTCCCAGAGCTAGGGATTTTAGTGACCAAATGACATCCACTGTGACATTGACTGAGTGTTTTAAGAGAGAATCTGTGTCCAAAGCATACTCTTCTGAGCAGGTCTGGGGATCCTGTATTTGGTGTGCACAATAAATGGAAAGAAGAAAAAGTAAACCCCAGCAATAAGGAAAGTCTGGAGATGGTCCCCTTTGTAAATAAGCCACAGTCTAACAGCTCTGAGAAGCTGGCTGCTAGGCTTGGAACACTCAGCTTCCGTTATCTCCCTGTCTCTCTCTGGGCCTGCAGAGGCAATTCCCTGTCATGGAAGGGACAAGAAATTTAAGGTACACTGAAGGTGGTCTCCCTAGATCTTCCAACTTTTGAGTTGGAAGATTGAGTTGAAAAATAATTAACAAAATTTGTAAAGCAGATTTCCCATTACAAACTCAAAAACATTTTCAGCCGTGTACTAAGCTGTAACCAAGGGTGAGGAAGGGGCAGGAACCCAAGGGCAGAGCTGCTTTTATTCCCACTCTGCTTTTTCTCAAGTGTGAATTAACCAGCCCCAGTTCTATTCTCAGTCCCTGAACCAACAAACTATGTCCATTGGATCTTAAGAAAGAGGAAACTGCTGAAATGCAACAAATGTGAATGTGCTAAGTAAGGTGTCAAACACAGTGAAAGACACAGAGGGATAAAAAAGGATACTTCATGCCTTGAAAGAAATGACTGGCCAAGAGGTGAGGAAATAATCCTACAAGAACTAAAACTCAGGGCAGAGGGAAATACATGCTGATCAGCGGTTTGAGAACCTGGGAGCAGAGACGGAGGGTGAATAGAAATTTTCACAGAGGAGATGGTAGTTGAGCTGGGCCTGCCTATTCAATTTGGCCTTATCCATATTCTCTTCCATGCTGATGTTAAAGACTTCAACAGAGAAATTAACTAATTTTCATGTTGGTCCCAGATCTCCAGCTCTTTGGCCCTAGAAGTTTTAACTGAATTTTCATCTTGGTCCCAGCTCTCTAATGGGCTCTTCAGCTCCTTAGCACCAGCAGTTTTCTCTGGAGCCCCTTATATCGTTCTCTGGAGCCCTTGGTATTTTTTATTCTAGACCCTGTAAGAGTCAATGCTTAGAATCACCAGTAACCATTTCATCTCTGGGTTTCCTATGCAACCATAGGAAAATACACTCTCTTCCATGTTTCCTCACCTTAGGAGCCTCATCTCAAGGTGAAACCTGCTCTCTCCTTTCCCTAGTTGTAGGACATCAGTTTTGACCAGTTTCACTGTCCAAGGAGAGAAAACAGCAAAGTAAACTGTGACTTCAGAACCATCACTGGTTTCTTTCCTACATTCCAGTCAAGACAGGGAAGTGTGGAAACTGCGGAGCTAAGCGCCTGTTTGCCTTCGATATCCCCTGGTGATGGAGAGGAGAGTTGTGCTGTCCTGAACCACCAGCTCTGTGTCCTGGCTCCTAAAGCAAAGCCCATCTTTAGGGTATTCTAAATGGCACAAACACAGCAGGGAAGTCCTGGACAGGGAGAGATACAGCCATCACACTACAAGGGCAGGGGGAAATCGATAGCTGAGGCTTTTTGGGTTTGGGATCTGGGGGCTTTAAGGTAGGCATCAGGGTCCAAGGCCAGTGGAGGTGTGTGACCAAGTACAACTGGATGCACTGAAGTATGGTCCGCTTCCTCCCATCCACTGTCAAGTTAAACAGGTTTGAAACCTTGGTGTCACTTTCAAATACTTTAATCTTCCATAACCAACATGAGCCTTTGTCCACCAACACTTTCTCTAAAGTAGCTCGTATCGGCCATCTCTTTCCATTCCCATTGCTCCTAACTGGATTCAGGCCTTTGCCACTGCGGTCTTCCACCGGCCTCCCTGTATACAGTCTTCACCCCATTTCATACATTCTTTCTAGATCAACCATCTAAAGAACGATTCAAGGATTTCAAAGTTTTTAGTTGGTGCTCTTCTTTTGGGCCACTGAAGGGAGGACTGTATTTTTTTTCTTAATATCAGCACCCAATATAGAATTTTGCACAAAGTAGATGCTTAATGTATGTGTCTAGGGCAGTGATGGTGAACCTTTTAGAGACTGAGTGTCCAAACCGCAACCCCAAACCCACTTACTTATCACAAAGTGCCAACACTGCCCCTATATGCAGTTATTTGATACTTGGCTGCTGGGGTGATGCTGGGATGATTTGACTTGTGTGCCAATAGAGAGGGCTTCTGCATGCCACTGCAGTACACGTGTCATAGGTTCACCGCCACTGATCTAGAGTAAATATATGAGCATTGTGGACATAATATGTTCTGAGAACTAAATCCCAGTAGAGAAAATACACATTTACATCCAGTTGCAGGATTTCATGGAAGTTAAGATAGGTCTCGACAACTCCCATTTTTGAAGTTGTCAGTTTATTAAAATCTGGAGAAATAACTAAAATAATGTTTCAAAATGTTTTTGTCTCTACACAAATATATATTTTAGTAGAAATGTATTACTTACAGAGCAATCGAAATATTTAATCTTTGTGCTCTAATTACTGGAGTTGTGGCCAGTAAAGGAACCCAAATTAAAGTGTGATGTGGTTATCTTTTTTTTTTTTTTTAAGTCCTGTTAGGGTATTTTTGCAACTGTATGGATTGCTTAATTGAAGGAAAAGGTTAAAAGTTTAGCTGGGAGACTCTTCATGAATGCAAAGCCTAAGATAAATTGTCTTCCACCAGCCTCACACTACTACAGATTTTACTCAGTTTATTCTTCTGGCCCTTTGCCACTCTTGTCAGCAGAACAAGAGAAGAGTATTGACCAATTATTTTGTCAGTCAATCATGAAAAAAAATTTGTTATGTGCCAGTGTTTGCAGTAGGGACTGGACACAGAGGAAGAAACAAAGCAGATGTGGTCTCTGAGTTCACAGAACTCAGGAGGGTATAGGTAATAAACACAATAATCACTTAGAAATAGAATTCAGTGCTGGGTAGGAGTGAAAACCAGGCAGTTTGAGAACTGACAGTGGGAAGGTGTGGAAAACAGACTGTATTCTTCATGTGGAATATCAGGAAGACATTTTAACTAGAATATTAAAGCTGCAAGGAGCCAGGAAGGGCAGGGATAAAGGAAAAGCATTCCTGCCTAAGGGAACAGAATGGATGAAGTTCTTTAGGCTTGGGACACTGACAGAACAAGGAGGAAGGCTGGTATAGCTGGAATATGATGAGCTTTCTTCAGGTAAAACCTCCTACTGAGTTCATGTAACCAACATCTTAATAGTCCTGATAAGCAGTTCATGGAACGGCTAGTTCTGTTTTATAAAACTGAACTGTTACAGAGGAAGTTTGAGAAAGCTTAAAAAATAAAACTAGGATGGACTTTCATCTTGGGGACATGAATCAGGAAGTGGAACAGATGACCTTTTCAAGGTTCCTTCTATTTTGGTGACACAGGGCGTTTCATATGTCTAGAGTAAAGACCTTCATTAGAAAGCTCCGCTATTGAAAAATTTTGAGAAAATTAAAATAGTCATATTTCTAACATATTAAGTCATTGACACATGAGGGATTTCATCCAAACTGAAAAGCATTAACAGGAATTTTGGGTAGTTTTCATAGTAATTGAGCTATCTAGAGTTGGTCTTGGAAAGACTTGCTTTGTTTTAGAGAAACAGTGGAAAGTCATCCTGACCAGAAACATCCCTAGAAGATAAAACAGAGCTCATTTTCAATATATTTCAAACCGCACTGGTGTGAGCCACCAGTGACCTGATCTGAAGAAGACAGGTGAAGTTGAGATTTCCAATGTAGATGCTGTGATGAAGCTATGCCAATTGTGGTGATAAGAAAGATGTCCTTAAATGGGAGTATAAGTCTTAGGTCCTCTGGGCTGAGGTCCAGGAGCCCTGGGACAAGTGTTACCAGCTGAAGGATAGAAGAGGAAAGAAAATGATGGCAGTAAGAAAGTAAAAGACATAATGAGAAACAATGAGGAAGAAGTAAGAGATACAAGAGCACACCGTTTAGAGCCATCTCAGCACAACGTTCTTTCCCCTTTCCAAATATTCCTTAAAATGTTTTAGAGCATGAAGGAAATTCACTTATTTTTCCATTTTGTCAGTGAAAAAGTTTGTTTTATTTTTCTGATAATGTCACATAATCACTAAAGAACTAGAGAACCATACACCACTGGACTAAGATATGTATTTCCAGATAGAACCCATAAAACTAGGTCAGTTTTAATCTAGATATGAATGCTTTAAATGCGTAACAATGCAAATTGTTAATACTGGGTCAAATGCAGCTGAAATGAGTTTAGTTTTCTAATGGCAGTCAGCTATTACTAAACCTGATTTGGCCCACCAGAAAAGATAATTTAATTTCATGTCTCCAAAACTAACATAAATCTGAATGTAAAATGCATTTTACAGGGATAATTTCTTTGCTCTTCTCTTTTTCCCTCTTCTACGCAATTTCTATAAATCAATGGTGAAGATAATAATATTTTTTCTCTTTTAAATAAATTATATTTCTGGATGCCCAAAGTATTTATGTATTTTTTTCCAGAATAAACATAATAATTACAGTGATATGATTGCTATTAGTTCATTAGAATTATATGGTACAATATTCAGACCAAATCTAATAAAAATATAGTTTTATCACCCTGTATTGGAGGAACCCAGACAAGATCAATTACATGCAGAGTAGAACTGAACAGGAGACAGTCTCAGTGGAGACCCTACCTGAAAGGCTCCAGGTCCTGAAGCACTGAAAGAATTTTATTATAAATCTGTACCACTGCACGAACCCCATGACAGCATCAAACAGAGCTCCAGTTACATTTAAGTTTTAAATCAGAAGAGAAATCCTAGTGATAGAATCTGAGGATTTCTTCTAAATCAAATGGCAAACAACTATCCATTTCCTCACAGAGGAATATTTTAAGTTCAAGTCTTTGATTCAGAATTGGAAATGATGTTAAATAGGTTTCTGAAAAAATTAAACTATAAACTGTCACATTCCATTCCACTTAACATGAATGAGCGGAGCCTCTAGGATAAATTTGATTAACATAAAAAAGGGAAAAATCTTATTCATGTTTCCAGAGAATAAAAGATTTTTTAAAAAATTCCCAAAATGTATTCATACTTTCCAAATAATAGCACATGCTACTCCTCAGGCTATCACTCAAGCAAATATTTTCATTTTAAAGAAAGTTGCTTCCTGTATCTCTTTTCCTAAGGTCTCTTATTAAAAATTGGTTTTTGTATCTAGTGACTTGGAACACGCTGTTCAGCCTCAAAGCTACCTGTGTACAATCTGAGTCTGGGGAGAGGCCCATCTCAGTGGCAACCGTGATGTAACAGTAATATGAAAAGTCAAATGGCAGTGCTTACTCAGGTGCAGGCCTCTGAGAGCACATGTTATCATTTCATTCTTGAAATCATCTAAAAGTTGGTACTCCTCCTCCTCTGTTACAGAAGAGGAAATGGACACATATGGAGGTTAGGTGATTTGTTCATTGTTACACAGACAACAGAAAAAGAGTGACCATAGGCTTGAGTACTCTGCAGGCCTTACACAGACTGAAGATGGATGAAGACGTCAGCCACACTGTGGAATCTGAAGATGGCTAGGCGAGGTCAGAGTCACAGTGACTTCTATCACACTAGGAGGTCCTACAAAAGGAATAGTGGCTAAAAGCTCAGAATCTGGGGTGGGTTGAACTAGGAGGGTTCAAATCTCCACTTGGGTGCTCAACGATTTTGTGACTTAATCAACTTGATTTAGGTTTCTTCTACTATAAAAGGAAAATGATAATAGCATCTATCTTATACAAAGTGGTAAGCTATAATAAAATAATGCATGTAAAGTTTGTATATCATATTTGATGTTGGATATTACTTTTATGGATTCATAAGAGACTAAGAGTCAGGAACCTAAATTCTGCATAAGAAGCACACACTTTTCCCATATCTATGTCTCTGATACTGAATAGACATCCAAAAGATCACAGGCTCATTGGCTAATCACTGATGCCAAAAAAAGGGGATAGGGTAGTCCTAGCCTTGCATTCAGAAAGGAAGGGGACATTACTGACCGAGCTGATGATGCTGGCTCTGTGACTTGGCGCTGCACACGGACCCCAGGGGCACAGTTCTCCTGGACCCCCGGCTGGGTGGAGAGGGGAATGTCCGGGGAGGTGTGGCTGATCTTCATGGAGGAGTCAGGGCAGGGCGTGGGTGGGTCTAGGAAGTCCTCACTGTTCTGCTCATTGGTCTCTGTATCCGTGTAGTTAAGAGGCTCCTGGTTGTTGTCTTTGCTACCAGAGAACAGGCCTCGTTCTCGCCACGGAACCCAGCAGAGTTTCCAAGACACGAAGAGAGACACGCCAAAGAGGGCAAGACCACAGGCAGTGACCACAAGGGTCAGCAGGCTCACTGAGATATCTGCAAAGAAGCAAAGATCAAAGGTCAGTGTGATTGTGCTCCCCAATCCACCAATTGCATGGTGTGGGTAGAATGACCCTCTTGTCCATTCAGCCCTAAGAAGCTGGCTGCAGGAGGCCAGGCTGGGAGGTATTCCCATGTCACTTGTTTCTAGGACAGTGAGAGAATTCAGACACAACCAGAGGACCGGTGAGCAAAGGCAGAGAATATAACATAACACGTAGGCCGTGTTTAGAAGCAATAAACAGCTTGTGACAGTAAGAAACAGGGCATCCCAGGGGGACCAGGAGTCCCTGTAAATCCACTGAGACCCCACCCTACAGGCAATATGAATCACACATGTTTTTTGAACAGGGCACTTTCAATTGTCCTTAAAAATTATTCTGTCATCCCAGAGAGCTATATAATACTGTCTCAGAATTAAATCACCATTTCTTAAAACAAAACAAAAAAACTAAAAGTGCTTTTTTTCTTTTCTTCTGTTTTTTGCCATTAACTTTTAAGGGTCTGTGCAAAATGAAGCCCAAACCTTTTGTGGATTTTGGATAAATCCACAAAATACCTCAAGAATACCCACCACTCAGTGATGAAGTCCTTAGGACCCAGAGCAGACTTGTCACAGTTTGACATTCCCCAGTAGCAGACCCTGAATACAAGTATGCAAGAGTGAAAGGCTGATTTGGGTGAAGAAAACACAGATAGGAAAAGCGGGGGAAGTGATCCAGAGAAGACAGTAAAAAGTGCATTATCAAGCCAGTTACCACAAAGATGACTAGAGGTTAAGTCTGCTGAGGAAGGTCCATATGACTCAGGGTTACCCCACCAAGATGGTGGAGGACCTGGGCTACTTATCTACCAATTCCTTTCAGTCACTGATTTGAGGGCAGCTCTCAAAGGGCATTAAATACCCTGCATCTCAACCTGTGGCACAGTTAGCCAAAATGAGCCTCGGTAGCTAGAAAAGTCCCTCACTTAAATCAGTGCAGAGGTCATACCGGAGATCAACAGGGACACACTGAATTGGCGTGGGTGAGGGCATAGCACATGGCAGCCAGTGAGACCATCTGTGCACAGACCACAGCCCCATGGGCATGAAGTATCCAATGGCTGTTCTTCTTTCAGCTCAAAGTCTAACTCCTCCAGGCTCCCACTCTACCCTACCATAGAGCCAGGGAGGCTAACATATCAATCTGAACTCATTCCTGGTGCTATTCCCTTAAAGAACACGCCTATCGATCCTTACTGTGCTCCCCTATACTCAGGAGCTCCAAGATTTCGCCCCTATGGTCTATCATCAATATCTGCATTGCTTCCTCCTAAAATTTTCTGAAGGTCCATTATGTGCCAGGTACTACACTAGTTTAGGAGATATTATGTGGATCATGACACTCTATACCTTCACAATTCGTACTATAGTAAAGGAGAAAATCCGAAATTAGTGATTAAGTCCTCACAATGTCAACTATCCACAGCAACACCAACATTCTGTGATCTGTGACAAGTTGTATTCCTGTTGAGGCATGCATGGGACCCTCTTGCAAGCCACTTAGCTATAGAATCAAACTGACCAACTACCATCTGCCTGCTTTTCAATGGGATTCTGAAGGCACCTGAGCATTCTCAGGAAACGAAGCATTGCTCTTGAGAGAAAGCCAGCTGCCTGGCTGGCAATGTAACTACCAGATCTCCCTTAGGCTTCCCAGTCAGTCTCTGCCCTTGCATTGAAATGATGCTGCGTTTCTGAAAACATTTGGATCCCAGTCTCAACCTGGGAGACTGAGCTTAAATCTTTGTCCCTTTGGTTTCCTCAAATCCATGGGGATGGAATAAGCAATGGAAAACAAGGAAGGGTAACGCTGATCCATTTCTGAACCAGTAACTGAACAGAATTTCTGGAACTCTTTTGGGAAAAGCCAATCAGCCCTGAACACTTAGCATAGAAAAATGAAGAAGCACTGAAATAAAAGATTCTAAGTTCAGGGATGTAAGATGGGGGGAACAAAATTGGTAGGGGCAAAATCAAAGGCACTAAAAACCACAGCTCACAGAGCTCAAACATGAGGTGGGGGTGATTTGACTCTGACAGCTCACACCATGGAGTAGAAAATTAATGGTGCAGGCTTCTGTGAGAGGCAGTAATACTGGGGCGTAAGGAAGGAAGAGATCCTATCCCAGTTAATCGAGCTGTCACAGAAAACATCAGTCTCTACCCCCTAGTCAGGTGTAGTAGTACATACCCATAATCCAGTACTCAGGAGGCTGAGGCAGGAGGACTGCTGTAAGATCAAGGCCGGCCTGGACTACATACTGAGATCCTGTCTCAAAATATCAAAAAGTAGAATCTAAAAACAAAAGTAGGCTCTATGGAGCAGTAAAATACCTTAATATATTCTGTATTGTACGTAAAATTCCTTCCCTTTGAACTGTTAATTACATCGGCTTTGTCCTCACACAGAGACGGCCGGGAAAACACCAGCAAAGCTGGAGGAGGGCAGGCTGGGAGGCAGTGGGGTTTAGGAATGTGAGGTGATAACTGTGCTCACTAGTCATTCTCCCTTGCTCCAAGGGGCCAGGGTAAATTCCAGCCCTCTGATGTTGGTCCTGGACAGGTGACCTGCTCTAGCCAATGGAAGAGAACTCATGAGCTCTCACCTTGTGCAGAAGAACAGTCTCTCAGGTTACAGATGATCTCCAGCCTGTCTGTTACCATACAAAGACTTGTGCACAGGCCCAGAGTCAGAAGGAGGAATAAGCCTGACTCAGGCCCTGGAGCAGAGATGCAAATGAACCACAGATCCATGAGCAAAACCTAAATATTTTGTATTTTACGTCACTGAGATTTTGAAGGGATTTGCTGCCATGGGAAAAAAAAATAATAAGTTAACCAAGATGCATGACCATGTAATTTACTGTGCAAAGCTGGGACAATTTTAAGACGGAAAAGACATTATATTAATAACTACTGTACCTGGAATTGTGATACTCAACCCCTGAAACTAGGACATATGGTAATCCTGAACTTAAGAATCCCACATGAGCTCTGAACTCCTCGGCTTAGTACAACACCACCAGGATTTGGCTTGGCATGGACAACATGCCAAACAGTGCAATGTCCTGAACAACTTCTACTAGTATCCATTGGACCCCCAACCCAGTTTAAGAACAACTCTAGTTTATTAGTTCATTTCTGGCATATACAATCAAAAAACAGCTTGCTCACAAGTCCAGTCATGGAGAGCTTTGTCACCAGAGAGCTTATCCATTTCAATGCTAAATGCCAAGAGTCTCAAACAGTTCCTAGTACACAGAAGGCATTCAATAAATGGTGAAGCTCACTGAGGGAGCTCTATAGCCACCTGCTTTGTCAACTGTAAATTATGATTGTGTAGATTGTGGCCTGAAAACAAATAGTAAGAGTGTATTTTTCCTCACTCACACAAAGATGCCATGTGAATTAACAGTGTGCCAGGGAATGCTTGGCTCGCCAGGAAAAGTCAATGGTAGCCTACATGGCCACACCAGCCACTAAGAATAATCATCTGGAGTTCTGTTACAAATAACTAAGTGTGCCCTCAACATACTACATTTGTGCTTTTCTCTCTTTTGTCAGAAAGAAGTTAGGGCTCAGCAAAAGGAGAGGGAAAGCCATCTTAAAAGAGAGAATTTATTTCTTAAATTAGATAGTAGGTATGTGGTTACTTGTTTTATTATTGATTTTAAAGGACATGAGTTCATAGTATCTACTCTGACATTTATGGCATATTTTATAGACAAATTGAAAACAATAGTAATAATAAATAATGAGAATATTTTTTAAAAGAATAGGACCAGATAACTGGTCCTCTTGTCCAAAGGTCAAGGGAATAACAAGATGCTTATTCAGGGATTAAAGGAAATAAATAGCATACCCAGTTCCAATCCAGATCCCTGGATGTGCCACCGATTTGGGGGCTGACTATACTTGAAACCATAGAAAAAGCTGTGTACGGCACACCTCTTCTAAGTGGGAAACATGAAACAAATGCCCCGCAATTAGACGCTAGCGATAGCACATAATGTACCACAGTAATGTCCTGGCACATCGCACTCAACGCTCTGTGACACCTCGATTCAGCAACGTCCCAGCTGAACCTGTTAACCTAAAGGGCTTTACTTGTCTTGGAATGGCAAGTACAAGTATTATTGGAAAACAAGTGAAAAACTACGCCCTGCACGTGGACTGAGGAACAGTAGCTGTCCTCCTAGACCATGAAGGGCCCAGAAAGAACACATAAGTAGCTCAAAAGAAGCTAACCAAGCTGAGCCGTCAGAATAAATGGTCCCTGACATGAAACAAATGAAATCAAGAGGCAAATTAATTTGTGTGCTGAGATTTATATAATTGAGGCAAGGAAGAAGTATAACTGCAGAAGCAACCAGAAACAGATGCTCTTGAGATCTCATCTCATTCAGAAATAAAATATCGTGATGGCCTAAACAAAAGAAAAATTCAGTAGAGTGAAGTCAAAGAACTTGACTGAATGTGAACCCAAATCACAATAACAAAAACCCCCAAAGACTCAGAAATCTAAACAAAAGATGTGGGACATAGGCTGTTTATCCAACAAATCTATTGTTTAAAGTTTTCAAGATGAGGATGGAGAAAATGAAGGTAAAATTCATAAAAAGAAAAAAAATTAAAATTCTCCAGAACTGAATAACACATTGAAAGGGGTCCACTGAGCACTTACAATAAAATACTATACTACTACTGTAGATGCATTATTGCAAAGTTTCAAAACACCAAGATGAGAGAAAATTAGAAAATTTAAGAGACAAAAATCCTCAGAACACAAAGAAATTAGACTCTACTGGTATCAGACTTCTCATAAAAAATAGTAAATGATGAAATAATGTCTGCAAGCTTCTGAGAAAAAAAAAAAACTATGTTCAATTTAGAATTCTGCACCCAAACATGCTATCAGTGAAGTGTGAGAACTGCGAAAGTCCTTTGTATGTCTACAAGAAGTCCAAAGTTTACTTTGCAAGCTTTGATCAGAGGAAGTTACCTGAGGATTATTGCAGGAGGTTAAAATGAGACAAGTGATACAATATTCAGGGAAAATCGTGCTTAACTCAGGATCAGTGAAACAAAGTCCCAGCACAGGAGCTGAGCCCAGAGAGAAGCCAGTCCACCTGCGATTAAGCACCTAAAACCACTATACAGTTATACACACGTGAACCAAGGAAAATTTGAACTGGAAATCTAATATTTTAAATTATTGTTAATAACTTCTAGGCTCAAAGTTTTTTGTTTTTTGTTTTTTCAAAGTTTTATAACTGTATGGTGGGTAGTATACTAGTAATATGGTGTCTAGAATTTACTTCAAATTAAAGATGAAACAATATTGACCATAAGTTGGTAATTACTGAAACTGAGTTTTGAGTATGTGGACTTCATTATAGCGTTCTCTCACTTTTGAATATATTTGACGATTTCCTAATGGAAAGTAAAAATATAACAAGCTTAAGTACACGGTAATGTTAATCCCTGATTTCAGTCTTACTTACTTGGCTTGGGTGAGGTCTAGAATCTCCATTTTTAACAAGTAGTTGAGACCTCAGACAAATCTGACGCAGATGGTCTATTGATAACACTGAGTAGATCTGATTAAGTACAGAGAGACAGACAGAGACAGAGATGGAGAGACTGAGACAGAACAAGAATACAAAATGCTTTCCTGATCCTAAGGCAATTGTGTTTTGGGGGCCTACCATAGATAACACTGGGAAATTTGGTTAGAAAATCAGGCCATGGAGAACTTGAGGATATCACATGCTGCCTTGCAGGGAAAGTGGTAATGCGATTAGATAGAGGAAACAGGCAAGACCAGACAGCTCTGATGATGAGATGTTCAATGTTTCAGGGAACTGGACCAATGAGGAAACCTTACATTAGAATTAACCAGAGGGATCATCTAGTAAATCCCTTGTGAGAATTCCCTTATCAACATCCCTTTTGTGTGACTACAAATTCTTCATTTAATATTTCATTTCCTGTATCTTTAACCTGTGTACAGTAAGACTATCTTATTTTTGCAATTTAAAAGAGTAAAAATATTACTGCAAACCTAAAACTGCTCTAAAAACATAGTCTATTCAAATAAAAATAAAGAGGAAGAAGGCAGGGTACAAAAGGGAAGAAGAGGAAGTGGGGGATTGTTGGATTTAAACATCATGAAATTCTGGAGTTATCTAGTAGAGGAGAATTTAGCTCCATGCATACATCGGTAGGCTAACGGATATCTTCTGAATGGTGACCCTGAAGCATGTAGTAAAAGATTTAGGGTTAAAATGCTTCGGTGATTGAGCTTCAGTTGTCTCAGAAATGCAACGCTGCAAAGACACCACTGTGTGATTACGCTATAGGCACCATAGCACGCTACTTATTATCACAGATTCTCAAGTCATACAGCCAAGATCTGCAACCTAACAGGAACTGTGAAACCTTAGATCAATTTTTCTGTATCTCATTTTATCATAGTAATGTTGGGATCATATCAACCTCTGTCTTTAGGGCTGCAGTGAGTACTCAGAAAGGTACTGGTGCTCAATAAATCTGTTGTTGGTTTTTGTTTTTCCATGATGTATCTCAGGATCAGGCTGTTCCATACACAGACTTATTCTTATCACCAATAAGTGATTGCCTTGGTTACTAAATAATGAGGCCTCCTGCAGCTTCATGAAATGAGCTGGCATCATGCAAATATCAGGTACTCAGTCAGTGCTTAGTGAACTGAATTACTGAGGAGAAGAGAAGGAGTTCTATTGTACAACTGGTATTTGCTAAGAATTAAACTAGGGGCAGAAAATAAATGAAACAAGTCCTTGCCTGCAAGAAACTACTAATCACAAGAATTTCAATGGCTCTATTCACAATTTTCATAGTACTACCAGGGCCAAGAAGTCAGGGGTACCCAAATGGGTCCGGGATTCAGAGGCTTTCTGTAAGATTGAAGAGAGAAACTGGTACCAAGGAGTAGGAGAAGTGTGTTAGTATCACAGATACTGTAGAATCGTACCTCAGTTCGCAAATGCTTCTGGTTGTGAACAATTTGTTTTGCAAACAGAAGCATTTGGCAAAATTTTGTTTGCAAACTCTGCATAGGGTGACAAACACGACCATGGCCATCTTTCCTGCAGGAACATGAACATGGCCATCTTTTCCAGAATCATGGAACAAATTAAGTTCCCTGAACCAGGGTACCATTGTACCTAAAAGTATAGAACTACATAATGAATGGGTAGAGACATGAAGAATTCTGAGACCCATGTTAGAAGCCACTGAATGCATTAGTAAGGGTGATGCTGGCAAGGACTCAGAAAGAAATGACAAGAGCTGTGGGCAAATCCCTGACCTTCACAGAGAATACCTAAGTAAATAGCAATGGATAGTTGGTAGAAATAGGAATGGTAAAGACTGTTCTGATGAGGTCGCACATGGCGATGAGGAACAAGTGATCAGAAACTGGATGAAAGATGATTCTTCTTAAAAAATAGCAAAGCACTTGGGCTGAACTGTGTTCATGTTATATTATTTGTAGAAGATGGAACTTGTAAGCAACAAACTGTATATATAACTTATTTGTAAGCAAAATGTTGAAGGTGTGGTTCCTCCTGACTGGTAAGAGTAAAATTAAAAGACAAAATTATTAAGCCAAAAGGAAGTAGAATTTAAAGATTTGGAAAATTCTCACCTACTCATATTGCAAAAAAAAAAAAAGAGAGAAAGACAGACAGACAGACAGAGAAAGTATGTTTGGAACACAACATAAGGGTGTGGCCAAACAATTTTTAACAACAAGATTAATATAAATTGAACCACAAATTTTACCAGGTACTGCAGCTGGAAAACTACCAGTTTTGAGCTGATGGGCAAAGAAATGGGAAGGAACAAAGAAGGCTGTCAGATTAGGATTTTACAGGATGAGACATCAGAACTATTCAGTGGGAACATGTCCTGCTCTTCAAAAAGGGGGAAGAATGACCCTGAAGATTAGAAGTCATCACTTGATTTCAAAAAGCGGAGTCACAGCCTTGCTTTCTGCAGACTAGAATGCCTCCACTCAGAGTCACAGGGGCAGGGCTGCCTAGAGGTGTGGATGTGGGGCCACCTGGCAGAGCTCTGCGGATTCAACTCATGTTTGGCGGAGGTGGGAAAGCAGGGATGCAGCCCTCTGTGTCCAGGAGAAGAGACTAGTACTGCAGGGGGTCCAAAATGTAAAACCTCAGCCCAGTGAGCCTGGAGGAAAGAGTCCTGAGCCAAAAAGTATCATTTTGAGCATTAAGACCTTATAGAGTTTGGCTTATAGTTTGGATCTACTTGTGACCTCTTACCCCTTCTTTCTTCCTTTTGGAAGGGAAGTATTGACTTATGCCTGTCCCACCATTGTATTTTGGAAGCATACAACTTGGTTTCACAGGTACACAGTTAGAAAAGGAATTTGCCTCAGAATGAATCATATCTCAAATCTTACCCATATCTGATTTAGAGGATACTTAGGTGAGACTTTGGATTTTAGACATAAGAGTTAATACTAGAACAAGTTAAAACTTTTAAAGTTTCAGAATGTAATGAATATATTTCACTTGCAAGTGAAAAGGATATGGACTTACAGGGACAGAGGGCCTAATGCCATAGACTGAATAGTTTTATCCCTTAAAATAATCGTATGTTAAAATCCTAACCTTCAATATACTGACATTAGGAAGTAGAGTCTTTGGGAGTGATGAGATTATTGCCCTTATAAAAGAGACCCCAAAAGGTTTCTTCATCCACTTTGCCATGGGAGGACACGGTGAGAAGATGGCCATCTGTGGACCAGGAAGCAGGCTCTCATCAGACAGTGTATCTCCTGGCAACATGGTCTTGGACTCCTGCCAGACTGACTAAAACATCACAGGTAAGTAGTGAGCCAATTCTTACTTACTAATACTTATATACAAAGATCACCTGGATATATGATCTAAGGACAGGCAGGGCTCCCAGGTTTATGCATGTTACACAGAGGACCACCTGCTCAACTTCACAAAGTAGCCTAGAATAGAGCTTGCATATTCCCAGGGACCTAGTCCCAGCTTTGCAACATTTATATTTTGTGATCTTGGTTAAGTTACTGCCCTACTACAGTCTTCTTCATCTGTCCTAAAGCACCTGGACTGGGCTCTCATAGTCTGTGGTTCTTGTGAAACTTCCAAGTGACCTTGAATTCACAATGATGTCTGTATGGGGGGCTGAAGCCATTGTGATAATTCCCTTTAGTGACCTTGGAGCATTATCCTACTGGAGGCTATGATTTAGGGTCATTCCTAATTTTTATTCTTGGAGCAGACATAAGGTTCTTTTAGCACTGGCTCATGGTGAAAATTGCAAGGATTAAGGAGCATTAACTGGGGCCTCAGGGACCATACCATTATTAAGATACTGAGCCAGGTAAACAGAACGTACAGCTGCCTTAACCCTAAGAAACCCATGAGGTAGTAAAATGAATTAGAACACGGAAACTGGCAAATAGTATCAACTGTATTTTTCTGTGACAGATATTAAGTAATAAACATCCGTGTTATGGTTTAGATCCCAAATATCTCCACAAAAGGTTTCAGAAAGGTGATTGGATTGTAGAGGTATCATACTCATCAGCAGATTCATTCATTGGTGAATTCACCTGCCACATGTACTGTGAAGAGGTGGGGCCTGGTCAGAGGCAGGTTGCTGGGGTGTGACATGGAAGGGTGTGTTCTTGCCCCTAGCTCCTCCCTTCCTACTTGCTATGGGGCAAACAGCCGACCCCCACCAGACCCTTCCAGCATGCCGTTTCTGCCTTGGAGCCAGCTGCCTTTGGACTGAACCCACTATAAACTGTAAATGAAATAAACCTCTCCTTCTTTAAGTAGTGAATGTTGGCTATTTTGTCCCAGCAATGGGAAAGTGACTAAGATAACCTGTTAACAGGACTGTGTGTCTCACCCTCAGATCCTTTCTTCAGAAGCTTCTCAGATGATTCTGCCTGTGTAACCAAGCAGCTGGCTTAAAATTAGCATTGAAAGAACACTTTCCGTTGCAC
Organism: Hystrix cristata; assembly: GCA_004026905.1. Taxonomy (NCBI): domain Eukaryota; kingdom Metazoa; phylum Chordata; class Mammalia; order Rodentia; family Hystricidae; genus Hystrix; species Hystrix cristata. Next base: position 36,302 of record PVJO010013235.1, read on the forward strand.
CTTCTATTTGCAAAATGCCATCTCATGGGTGTGACCAGCTCCTCTTCACACTGGCAATGCCACCTCTGCCTTGGCCAGATGCGACTGCTGAGGCTGCACAGGGCCCGGAGCCACAAACATCCAAAGCTGGAGTTTAGCTCTTATGTCCATAATTCCTGACCTCCAAAGCACCCGAGTCCTGTTGCCTATGTAACAGGAGGGCTCAGGAGTTACGATCAGGATGGCTACTGTGTTTCCACTCTCTTTTTACTTGGTTGCTCCAGAAAGTTATTTAACTGAGGAAAACTATTTTAAGTGAATATTTTACCACTCATTTATAATTGGAAGTGTTTGTGAAATCCACAATGTTTTCTGTATCATGGGATTCTGGACTGTGTGGTATAAATCGGAACACTCAGATGTGCTAGGGATCTTGTGAGTGGAAAATCAACACACAAATGATTTTAAACAATGGAGGACACATCTGTCCAAAATGAACACTGTTATGGTTTAAATATAAATGTCCCCTCAAAGTCTCATGTGTTCATAGGTGGGGCTTTTGGAAGGTGATTCGATCATGGGGATGCTATACCCACTGATGTGTTCATAATTTAATGTGTGGTTAGAAGGTAGGGCCTAGTCAGAAGCAGTATGTCATGGGTGGCATGACTTAGAAGGATGTATTCTTGTCTGCAGGGCTTCCTCCTCTCTCTTCTTTTTGGCCACCATGGGTGGAACAGTTTTCTTCCACTATGCTGTTACACTGTTTCTGCCTTGAAGCCAGCTCACCAAGGTCCAAAACTGTAAACCAAAATAAACTTCTCCTCCTTTAAATTGTGGGTGTAGGGTATTTTGTCCCAGCAACTGAAAAGTGACTAAGACAAGCACCTTCAAATAAAACTCAAAAACACAGGCCAATAGCAGATAGGCCAAAAGGTTCAACAACCCTCCTCGGTGTATCCACAGAGAGCCCTGCCTCAACTAGCAGTTGTATGTGGGGCTGCAGGGAGGTGGGAGTTGGCATCTGGAAACTTGGTGTCCAAGCTGCCACCTGCTAGGAAACTGAGCTGCCTGTGACATTTTATGGGCCGTTTCTCACCTCTACGCTGGGGGCAGAAATTCTTCCTTACCTGGCTATGCACTTGTATCTGTGTAAATTTATCACAGAGCTCTCCTAGTTTTTTTTTTTTGACATTCTTTTTAAGCCTAACATTGCTGCACTGGCCCAATAATCCACACCTCCCACGGGACCTTTCCCAAACTTTTTCAGTTGGAGTCCTTTACTAGGACGTATCTGATATTGCTTTGATTCAGTTTATGCTTAAATCTCTCATCTATCCTGTGAAACAAGATCAAAAGGTTTCTGACAACCACTTTTGTGAATAAGCATTTAGGAAAATTCATAAGGCAATATATAATGTAGGATGCTTCCTCCCATTCTTGGCCTGCATGAGGAATGATTTTTCCCTAAGTGATCTCAGTCTCTTCTCTCACCTTTTGCTTCTCCATTCAAAGGAGTAATTAGTTACTCGATTAGAAAGCTCAGGTTCAGTCCTTCCTCCCCTTTTATTTGACACTTCCCACATACAGAGGAGATGATGAAGCACTGGGTAGTTTACCGTGGCTCTAGACCCAGGAATTAGCAGGCGTTTTCCTCCTGGTCCTTCCTGAGACACAGGTAGACACCTTCAGAAGAGCACCTTGATCTTAAACATGTGGACTAACTGAGAGTAGACTGTACATGTGCTCTGTGTGAGCTCTACCTATACTAGTGCAGGCAGAGGGCTCACAGACTTGTACTAATATGAAACATAAGCTTGATTGTGTCAACATGACTGGCTTGAGAGCTTCCCAGGAGATTAGTGGAGCACATTTATGGCTATGTCTGGGTGGGTTATGGAGGTGTGACCTCGCACTATATCTGGTCTCTTACCCCTTCCTCTCTGGTACTGTCCTCATGCTCTGCCTGCTGGTTGCCATGAACTAAGCATCTTTGCTCCACCATGCCCTTCTGCCATGATGTTTCTGCCTTGGAGCCAGCTGACCATGGACTGAATCCCCCAAGTCATGAGGCAAATTAAACCTTTCCTCTTTTAATTTGTGGGTGCTGGGCACGGTGTCTCTGATGGGAAAACTGACTGATATAATTAGCATGAAGGGAACAAGATGTGGGAGGGTTGTGTTTCAGAGCGCAAAAGTTGAACAAAAGGCAGGATACATGAATAATGACCTAAAGACTGAGTGCAGACTTCTTTTAAACGAATGTGAGACACTCTCCAGAGTTCTCTAATATTTCCTGAAAGAGGAAGCAGAGCTCCTGGTAAGTCCTGGGGAATTGCTGGGGCCAACAGGCTAATGAATTTTATATATAAGTATCTGCAGTTTGTTCAGGTACTAGGCACTCTGGTTCACAATTCTGAATCTAAAACAGTATTTTCTCTTCTAAAATTGAGGCTTTTAAAATTCTATACTCAACTCAGTATTTGTACATGATGCCCTTCTTCCAACATCTCACTAATACTGACGTATATCCTAATATTTGCATTAGAAATCTTGCATCAGGGAACTATGGAATTTCTATTCATCACTCTAAATCCATGCTCCTCTACTTTCTCCCCTATTTTGGGCCATTCATGGTTGACCCATATGAAGTACATCAAGGGACTCCCTTGCCTTTTGCTTCTGTTAAGTTTAGCAGATAGGAGGCCCTATTGAAAAGTTGTAGGACAAGAGAAGAGCACAGTTAGGGCACATATTCTCCCAGCTATCTTCCTGCCAAGTCACTATGCTGCACGTCCCCCTCTTCACTGAAAACAACTGCTTCTTCTCTGGGTTCTTTCAAGCCTATGTGTCATGATACCTTCCAATACTACTGGCTATAGAGTACTCTATTATCCTTTGCTGGTTCCCTCAAATTTTGAGCATATCTTTGTAAAAAGACCTTGTATTCAACTCTCCTCAAATTACCTACTTTGACCACACTGCCTGTTTTTACTGGGACCCAGACTGATTCACTGTAAAATAAGTTGTTTTCTATTCTGGGCCCTATCTCTAGTTACCCACCAAGCCTTAGGGAACTTGTACTCATATTTGGGCCTGAGATTCCTAATTTACAAAGTGAGATGTGATGAGATGCAAGATCTCATGTTCTCAAATGGAATGAGACACTTCCAGATCTCATGTTCTCAAATGGAATGAGACACTCTACCACTAAAATCTCTCCACAACTCAGCACGATGTCTGGCACACAAGAGGCACTCCATGTTTGATGAATAATAAAATTCTAAGCTATGTATCATTTTCATTTTGTATCCATTCCTTACTCCACTAAAAATGTGCTTCAGGAAAAGGCATTGCCAAAGAAACTGTATGTTTAAGTGTACAAGAGAGCTAGATTTAAGATTACTTGTTCATTTTGATTAACATGATATAATATTTCATGCTTTTCTGAACATTAAAGACTCCATGGAGGTAGCGCAGCACAGCAGAAGGAGCACGGGCCCTGAAGCACAGGCATCATTTATTAAATTAATTTCATAACACATTGTATTGAGCTGCTTCTTATGAAGATATTATGTAAATGCAGGAACAGTGACCTATAGACAGTATGCCAGAGAAATGACACCTTCAGGAGAAGCTTTCAGAGCTGGCTGATGTCTCCAAATTGTCTTGCTTCTGTGGCCAAGTCTAACTCTGGAAGAACCTCTCCTAAGAAACACTCTCCAGCCACAAGGCTGCAGAGAGGCAGAACACAGAATTTCCATCCATTCCTCTCTACTCTCTCATCCTCTATTTGGCTTGAAATCTGGTCCACAGCTAAAAGCACAGACACTGTTTCAATATAAGATCGTTTACTAGTGTGGACCACTACACACCAAATCCACATATACCCCTGGGGTTACAGATCTGCCTGGGCTAAAGCATCATCAGGCTTAGACCACTGGTAACTGATTAAAAGCATGAGCTCTTGTATCTTAGTATTTAACTATCCACTTTCCACAAACTATATGATTTGAAGTCAATTTCCTTTGAGCAAATCTTCCATGCTACCAAAACGAAAGTGGTTTCTTTTAAAACAATAACTTTTACTAGTAGTCATGCATAGTAAGTGGTATTTACTTGTCATCATAATGATTAATAATACTGGTATATGAACAAGACATGTAGTAATTGTTCTAAGAAACATGGTAAGCAAAGAAAAAATACTTAAGACTCAACACAACTTATTCTTGACTCTAACCAGAAGATACATGGAGTTATCTATTCTCAGAGTCACTGACGTCCTTAGGCTGCCCTCTCTCTCTCCACGAGTGACAGAAATTCTGCATAACAGGCAGAAGGCAGAGCCATAGCTTTGAACAGGCACTGATGTTTTCTCCCAAGCCATTTCTACAATCTCACGTCTTCTTAAACCATATGGTTGTTTTTCACATTTTTAACCATTGCAGGAAAATATACACAACATGAAAAGTTACCATTTTAAAGTATACAGTTCAGGGGATTAAGTACGTTCATGTTGCTGTACTACCATCACCATCATCATCGGTCTCCACAAGGTTTTCACCATCCCGTACTGAAACTCTGTTCCCATTAAATACTAACTCCACATTCCACATACCTCCAGCCCTGGTAACCACTGTCAACTTCAAGGCTCTGTGATAAATCAAACTGGTTACAAGACAGGTGTTTCCTCTTGCAAAGGTGTGAGGAGAAGTGGCAGCAAAGTGCAGGCAGGTTGCTGTATAAATGCTGTATGAAGAGGATAGTCAAGGACCATCCCAAATGATGCTCTGGAAACTGAGGTGGGAACGGGGGTTACAAAAAAGATGCTTTATAAAATGGAAATGTGCTCTGCTGAGGGTGCACAGAACTTCTCACACCCCTTTGGGCCATATGAGAGAAGAATGCTTCTAGGGATTTTTTTTTTTTTTTTTTGCGGGCGGCGGGGTGCTGGGGATCAAACTCAGAACCTTGTCCTAAGAGGCAAGCACTCTAACCATTGAGCTAAATCTCTGGCCCCTGCTTCTAGATTTTTACCACTGTTTTCAGTCTTTCATAGTTGCTCCTCCATTCCTCACTCATCAACACTTTTCAAAAATAACTTGCTTTTACTGAGTCTTACAAAGCATCCAATTTAGTTTTCATAGAAAAAAATCTTTTAGTATTCATGCCATCAGTCTATGCAATATTTAATTAAACTACATAATTACAACAGCAAGTACTACAAAATAAACAAGTTTGGGGACAAAAATAACTGCTTCTTAGCAAGCATTCAGCTGAATTTACGGGAGCAGAAATAAATGGAAGTAGTAGAGAGTCTGCAATCTGTGAGCAGTCAACGGATCATGGTGTCTACTGAGATGTTTTCTAGAATAAATGGAAAGCCCTGATAATTCTGAACAATCAGGTATCTGGATGTTGGTTAACAAAGTTTCCAAAGTTCCATCAACACAGTTTGCAGGTACGTAATGGTTAGAAGTAACACGACCTAATTAGAGTCATCCCTTGGTGCTGGTTCTAGGATACCCCCTTCACCCTTAGGTTCCAAAATTGGTGGATGCTGAAGTCTCTTATATGAAATGATATTGTACTTGCACAGAACTCTAAAATTATCTCTAGATTACTTATAATACCTAATACAATGTAAATGTTATATGAATAATGATGTACTGTATTGCTTAGTGAATGGTGACATGAAAAAAAAGTCTATACAATTTCAGTATAGGAGCAATTTCTTTTTCCTGAATATGTTCTATCTGTCACTGCTTGAATCCATGGCTGTGGATCCCTGGTGGATACAGAGGCACACTATAGAATATGGAATGTAAAAATGTTACTATCACAAAGTAATAACAATACATACTCGTGTAATAACAACTACCATATTCATTCTACAAAGTGGGGAGTCAGAGATAATGTCTAAAGGTGGATACACTAGAAAACAGAAATTTAAATTTTTTTAAGTTTAAAATGTAACCAATAAAGAATTCAAAAGAGCATAAAGAGTGAAAACTGGAAATGGGAAGGAAATTCCCCATCTTTGTTTATTTGTTTGTTTTATTTTTTGTTTGTTTGTTTCTTGTGGTACTGGGGATTCAGCCAGGGCCTTTACCATCCCTGGACATTTTTTTCCTTTTGAGACAGTCTCACTAAGTCATGAAATTGTGCAAGCTGAGCTTGAACTTGTGATCCTTCTGCCTTAGCCTCACAGAGTGCTGGGATTACAGGAATAGAGGGAATTACCAAAAACCTAAAACTAGAAAAAGGTAAATAAATACAGTTGCTATAGAGTAGAACCACAGGTATGAACTGAAGCTTTCATTTCTCTCTTTCTACAAAGTAACGTGACTTTTTAGAAGCTTGTACATAAGTCACTCGGATAATTATAATTAAAATTGTAAATAAAATGTGGAGGAATTAAATACAACATAAAGGAAAGATGTTTTAAATTGGGAAACTGAAACTTTCCAAATTCTGAGTAATGAAGATCACAAAGAGACCAGAGGGGCTCTGTCTCAGAGGACACGGCTGCCAGAAAGCACAGGACAGCACCTGCCTCACTGTACACAGGCTTCTCCGACGGGCGTCTGGACGGCTGCCTGGTGGTGCTGACCCTGTGTCTGCCCACAGTGCCCTGAGGCGGGCTTCTGTGGGACTGCAATGAGAACTGCACGTCGGGCACAAGGAAGCGAGAGCTCTCACACCTCCAACATTAGCCGGCCGGAGGGTACTTTACAGCAGCCTTCAGTCGTGGTTCCATTTTTTACTCTGACCCAGAACCATGAAGTGAGCTGCATATTCACTGAGATCTCTATTCTACATCTAACTTAGCTTGAAGAGAAAAATGGAAAAATGGCTTCAACGCTCTAACCATATTTGATTTTATCTTCTGTTTTTTATAATATGAAGAAAGCTGATATTTTTACTTTATAAAATGTAAATTTTTATTATAATATTAGGAGGAAAGCTTTCTTACCCCAGTTTAGAATCAGTGGATACCACAACACTTTTACTTGTGGTAATACTCGAGGCCCTGTAGGAGACCTTGTATGACTGAGACAGAGCCACGTTGCTGGGTCATACACAGTCCCCACAGCAGGAAAGAACGATTAGCAGTGTCAAGCAATTTTGTGTTTATATTCGTTCAGCAATCAAAGTTCTGTTTAAGTAGACCCCTGTGCCGCAATTACAAGGGTCAGTTCAGAAAATATTGATAGAAGCCAGGTACCTACAGTGGGAAATTCAAACATACCTCAGGAAATGTTCTTGGGGAGCATAACAAAGTTATTTAACAACCTGCTTGCAAGCATGACTGAGAAAACAGGAAGAGAGAACATGATTGTGCATGAGAGGCATATTACTATTCCATGGTTATCCGAAAATTCTACCAAACAAACAACACTCCACAGCACTATTTTAACAAGGATTTTCATAAAGATTGTGGCTCCAATCCTAATACCTTTGCATGTGGCAGATAGCTTTAGTTCAGCTCCTAAAACATTAAATTAATTCTATATCTAGCTTTGCACAAATGGCTCCAAAATTCTATTCTCATGCCTACAGCCAGATTGCCATCAAATTTTAATTACAAACTATAGACTCTTTTATAGACTAGGTATAGAAGTAGAAGAGTAAAAAAGCAACATCATATCATCATTGTGTTCAGAAGGCCTTGCACAGAGTGTAAAGATATCAAAAACAGCTTGCTGAAGTCAGTAGGATACAACACAGAGAAACTTTCCATGTCAGAATATCTCCTGATGCAAAACAGAGCTGGTGAAAAGCTTGAGTCATAAATAATCTCTCAACTGTGACAGGGAAACCTGTTCTACTGGGTCTGACCTCATCCTTGATGCAATTCCTCTCCACTCTGATGTCCAGAGGCAGGACACAGTTGTTAGTATGTTACTTCTCTGGTTCAGAAGAAATGCATTTTTATACAAACATGAACATATGCCTGAATATCATACCTGTGTTCCTACATTAAAAGTGAGGACATAATCCTGTCATGTACCTGTTCAGAAAACTTGACCCGATTCAGCAGTGGCCCAGCACTAGCTCACAAACACTTGTAAAACCTAATTATTAAATTTTCAGGAATTTTAAAGCTGGTTATATAAGCCAGCCATTACTAAAAGCCAAATTATGTAAACATACTAAATAAATGACTTTGAAACAAAGGTAATAAATATCCAAAAATTGTAATAAATATCCAAATCACTTCCTACACATTTTATTATTATATATGCTCCAGAGTTATTTATACCCATACTAGCTGTGTGGTGGAAATAGCAGACAACGATGTGCTACCTTGCATCTCTCCCCAACTGCATGTTCAGGAAAATAACTTTGGTAGTTTGAAATGGGCCATGTTGGAAGCATTTATAACACTGAAATTGTAAGCATCACAAAGTAGGTATGATATATTGTTTTGTTGATGTTTTTGAAAAGTGGTATCTTACCAAAGTCTTAAGAAAGTGACAGAAAATTTTAATGGCGTGATGAAAAGTACTTATATCTATAGCCATTACACTGAGTAGCACAAAAATTTGAGGGTATTTTCTTCCAAGGTTCAAAAACTTTTATCTGATTCAAAAAACAAATTGCTCGTATTGTTGATGAACAAGTGAAGTTCTGACATGTGTCTTTTTCGCTTTCATCTCACCTGTTAATATAAAGGGAACTATCAACCAAAATGTATGTTGGAGTTGCACTCATGTCAGTTGCCAGCAAATGTTGCTGTGGATACAGGAGTTTGCAAAGTCAGGGAAAGCATTCTGTGATAATCAACTGTAATGTAATTAATAAAGTGTAATGTTTATTATGAATTGCCCTGCATATCCTTTTTATGAGCTGTGTGCATGTTTATGCATATTTTTATTCTGGTGAGCTGATTATTACACATGCATGCCACTGTCCCCAATCCAGGAAGCACCGGAGAATGACTTTCTCGCAAAAATGTGTGATCATTATGTATACAATGTACCAATACACGTTCTTGGTAAAAATAAAAATTAAAAAAAAATGTGTGCAACTAAGTTTCTTCTAATATGTCTACTTCTCTTTAAATCAGGTCTTTAATTAATGCATATGTCCCATTTTAGTGTTCAAAAGATTTCCTCATCAGCCTTGCTTTTGCAGCATAAGTAGCTGTCACCAGATGGTAACAGGACTGGGACTGACCCTGGGCAGTTAGATGGAGAGAAAGACCGGAAATTTCTGACTCATAATCATATGCAAAAGATGAATCTGCTTATGAAACAACTCAAGAATTCCCATACTTCTCTAACTTTCTTCACAGTAAATTAACTTATCTTTGAAGCAATAGTTATGAAATTTATATGTGCTTAATAACTGCCTATGAAACTCATTAGAAGCACAGATCCCTGGGTTGTATCTCTAGAGATTCTGGTTCTGGGTTGAGACCCAGGAATCTACATATTAAATAAACGCCCCCAAGTATTTCTGATGGTTGGAGGTAGCTCATGGTTCACAGTTTGAGAAATGTAGTATTACGGGACACTCTGAACACAAACACGATAGCTTATCTAAGCTCCCCGCTGTTTTCTTAGGCAAACTCTGGCTCCAGCAGGCTGGCCAGAAGGAGGTGTCTTCCTGCCTCTCTGACTTTTCTTTTTTGTTGGCATGAGCCTCATGCCACCCACCCTTTCCTCAACTCAGTTTTTTGTTGCCAGTGGAGAAAAAAAGACATGTGTTGGTTATCATAAACAGCCTAATGAAAAATCTTGCTGAAATCAGGAGAGACTCTACAAATAAAGGAAGCACAAGTAGTTTACTATGACTCGGTTTTAATAAGATAGCTCAGTAGCACCTTTTCTAAGTACTCATCAACCATCTGCCAATTTGGCTTTGGACTTTGGCAGCGATGGACACCAAGCTTACAAGTTTTGAAATTCTAGATTCCATGCACCCTCCACTGTGAGGACTGGGCCCTGTGCCCAACTCTATCTGCTGGCATTGCTGCCACTCTTGGATGTTTTCTGGCATCTGTTATCATTAGTCCCTCTCCCCAGGCAGGGAGACATCTTCCTTTTTGGCTTGAACATAAATTAAAATAATACATTTCTGACTAGTCTTTGGATGTTCCCAAAACATCAGATCACTCTGGCCATCAAAATTCCTGAAAGTACCTTCATAGCATGTGCTTCCAGAAAGTTCCTAGATATATATGTTAGGCTTCTTCATTTGTTTGCCTCTAACTCTTCTAATATGTGCTCAGTAGAAATTGTTCCCAAGATAGTGGGGTCTCCTCATCTTCTCCACTTTGCTTGTCAGAGTTAAAAGGAGTTGTTTTTTTTTTTAAAACAGTATTAGAGATTGAACCCAGAGTATTCACACTGAGCTACATTCCAAGCCCTTTTTAATTTTTTTTTATCTTGATATCTCATTAAGTCTCTAAATTGCCCAGGTTGGTCTTGAACTTGTGATCCTCCTGCCTTAGCCTCCCATATTTCTGAGATTATAGGTATGAGCCACCATGCCTGGCTAGAATGGGAGAATATAAAAGATCTTTCATGATTTTCATTCCTCATGAACTATTTGGGTTTTACAATGTGAAATTATACCTAATTTTATTCACTTTAAATGTTTCGTATATTACAGAACATGACTTCAGCTATCTCCAACAAAATTAAGTCAACTATAACATCAGAAAGATGATTTCTTAAAAAATAAAGTTCTATAAACCAGAGAGCAGTGTGGGAATAAGCTGTACCTTATTCCCTCTGGATGCAGAGGGAATAAGGTACAGCTTCAGCACCTCAGGTGTTAGGTCCCAGAACAATCTTGCAGAAACCCAGGGCTCACGAAAACTGAGTTCTAAAACCACTGTGCAAATTTGAACACCTACTTCAGTTTGGAATTGGCTTTTCCCTGCCATTTAAGTAATGCACAACATTCCCAGCATTTAACGAGTCTACAGTTTTGTTGGCATAGTGCCTTTCTCAGTAAATCTTTACATGCCACTGTGATGGAATTGTCCAAATGAAAATATTCTGGGCATGATTTCCAACAAGTGGATGATAAAGTTCTGCAACAGAAACATTTATTTTCACATTAAAATCTCAAATCCACCATGTACTCTGGAGGAAAAAGCATTAACTTTCAACTAAGCATACGCTAATCCCTGAGGAATCACCCACTAAGCCATATTGCCTGCCCATGTGCCTAACACAATACGTATTATACCATCATGATTACATTGTTAGAGCAAAATTTCCCTTCAGATTCATGAGATAAAGCAAAAAATAAAGAATGAAATCTTCCAGTGCTCCTTATTTATCCCTCTATTTTTCTTTCTAGTTATTGTAAGTTGACACAGGTCCTAATAGGACAACGAGGAAAGTAGGACATGGGCACCTTCTGATAAGCATGAACAGAATGTACTGTAACATAGAGCACATGAAATAAATTTTCCTTTTGCTGATGACAATAGTGTCTTTTAGATTTTGGAGAAGTAATTAATTCCATGGCATAGTTTGATGACAATGACCATAATTGAGCCTAACACATTCATTTAAACAGGTCATTTCTTCTTCTATTGAATGTTTTCTGTTCAAACATTTATCAAGTACCTATTCTGCTTCAGGCACTGAGATACATCAGGGAGTAGAAAGGCAGATAATACACATCCCTTTTCCTTGGTGAGTTCATTATCTAATGAAGAAGACATATTCATGGCCAGACAATGTTTTAAGTGTAAACACAGTGATAGGAAAAATATACAAAGGCAGAGAATTCAGGTGACCTCACAGCTGAGGTTTTAAAAGGATTAGAAAGAATCCTCCAGAAAGAAGAAGGGGGAGGGGAAAGAGACTTATTCTAAGCTGGGAGACAATTTAAGCACAGAGGCAAGATACTGTAGCAAACTCTATGCTTAGGATAAAGTAAGAGATGCCACATTGCGTGACCTCCACACAATGATTGGTCTCTTCTATGTCATGTGAAGGAGCTTCAACTTGCTCCTTTACCACCAACTAGAACTACTAAAGAGTTTACAAAGGAAAGCAGCATGGCCATATCTGTTTTTTAGGGAGACCACTCTGGTTAACAGAGAAAACAGAGTAGGGTGATTAAAGACGGAAGTAGGAAGCACATTAAGAGATACAGTAAGACAGGGAAAGGTTTGATGGCTTGAAATACAGTGGCAATCACAGGAAGGGAGATGGGAGAAAGATTCGAGAAGTAATTTTGAAGCTGATGAAATTGATGATTGGTGGATGTGGGGAGTAGGACGAAGGGTGTGATAATGGTAATAGAAGTTTCTGGAACGACCCCAGGTTTCTGATTTGAGTGGCTAGGGGTGGGAATAGTGTCACCCATTAGACAGAAGTCAGTCTATGGTTGGGGGAATAAATGACTTTTTACTCAGTATTTGGGCATCAGAAATTGATCCAGGTACTGCAAACCTAATAGTGAAAGAGACAAACAGAGCTTACACGCAAGGAGGGGAAGGCAAACAGTAAACAAGCAAAGGATATTATTATATAAATTCGGATACAGTATATGTGCTCTGAAAAAAATAAATCCAGGGAAGGAAAAGGCACATACAGGGGTTTCTAAGAAGGTACTCAATGAGTGGGGAGGCTAAATGAAACAAGGGGTGAACCACATGGGATCTGAGACACACATATTTCAGGCAGAAGAACAGCAGCAATTGTAAAGACTAGAATGATAACTCCAGTTTCAGACATGTTGAATTTAGTATGTTGAATCTACATATCCAGGTAGATTTCAAGGAGTTAATTAAATATACACACTGAAGCTCAGCAGAGTCCAGACTAGAACACAGATTTGAAATTATAAGCACGTTGGGGGCTTGCGAAATCTTAAGATTACAGAAGACAACTTGGGAAAAATGCCCAAGTGAGAGAAGCAGGAGGCCAAAGTCAGTAATGTGGAAACAACATTTATGGGGCGAGTAGAAGAAACCCACAAAAGAGAAAAAGAATACTGAGATTCAATGCCGCACAGTTCTGGAAAATAGAAACCAGTGATCACCATTTTAATGAACCAGCATTCCAACAACTGAAATGTGCCCACTGGGATTAGCAATTAGCAAGTCATTGATGACTGCAGTTGGAAAAGCCTCAGAGGAGTGGTGGGTGTGGGAGTTGGACTACAGTCATTTGAAGAAGGTCAGAGGAAAACCCAGTGTGCTAGTTAACTGTGGTGTGAATAAGAAACGCTTAGCTCATTGGTTTAACACAGTTCTGGGTGTCTCTGAATGATTGACTTACTGAAGAAGGAAGTCCCACCCTGGGTACAGGTGGCACCAACCAACAGGTTTGTAGTTTGAACAGAAATAAAAAGGGAAAGAATAAGGGAAGTGTCACTTCTGTTTCTTTGGAGGAGCTTCAGTCTTAGCTACTGCCTTTGTACATTCATCTCCAGGCTTCTGGCACAGACTTTTCAGTTTTTTCAGTTTTCCGGCACAGACCTGAGCTTCCTGGTAGACTCACATGGAACTCTCAAGTGAGCCCCAAACCTTTCACTTTTGACTGGCTCCTCTAGTTCTTCTGCATGCAGACAGCCCTTTTGCATTCTTCTATACTTGACTCTACAGGTGGCCACTGTAAGGCTACCTTCTAAAAACAAATATGTATTTTATGTAACAGTGTGGCAGCAGATAGAACATCTCTATTGGCAAATTTCAGAGTCAAAGTTCTACTGAACCGCTGCCAAGACAGCTGTAACTATCTTGGCTACCTTGTACCTGTTCAGGGAGGTGTCTGCCCTGACCAGAGCATGGCTCAATTTGGACTGAGCAATAGAATTGAATTTGGACCAATCAGTAGGCTGGAATCAGAAGGTCTGAATTTAGATCAACTTGGACACATCACAGGCTTGCTGCTACTATATAAGCAGCATCCCAACTTCTAAGGTTGGTCTAAGATGGCTTCCTCTTGTGCACTAAAATTTCCCCTCCCCATACCGTAGCATAAGTGCTGTTCAAATAAAGCCCATTTCCAGTGGTCTTGTAAACCTACTTGGCATTTTTATCCTGATTAGTGTGGGCAGAGTGGTTGCAGAGCTATAAACACTAGGGCCTGTTAGCCCTGAAGAGCTCCAGAGAGCTGACAGAGACCACCAACCAAAGAGCTGACTGAGGGTATCTGGCATTAAATGACAGTGACAGAGACCATCAACCAGCAATGTGGACTGACAGAATCCAGCATTAACCAGTGGCAGCTGGCAGTGGCAGAGAAAAGAAACCAGCTATGTCAACTGATAATGTCCAGCATTAACTGGTATCAACCAGTGCCATCAGAGACTAAAGCTATTACACGAAGGACTAAGGGGCATTGGTATTCAAAGCCTGGAGCTGCTAGCAAAGCTGCACTTGGCCAACACATGGTTTCTATTAAGCATAAGAACCCTCAACTGGTTGGTGATAAATAGTCACACCATAGCATCAGTCCCAAGTCCAGTTCCATCCGACAGGTGAGGTGATAAAGAAAGGGAAAACCTGAATAATGATAGAGATGAGGACCCAGCTGTACAGAAAGAAACTAACCAAAATAACAGTACAAAACAATGAATTTAAGAGCTATCAGCAAAAATCATGACGAGAATATGAATTACCAAAAAGGATTCTGTCAACAATTCTTGAAATGTCAAAAGGATGGGGCCCCACCAGAAGCACAAGAGGAGGCAAGAGGCTCTGACTAATCAAAGGCAGTTCAACATAGCCCAGCAAGTAACAAACTTATCATAGGACTTAATTTCAAAGGATGTACAAGACAGAAATAGAAACAGACTACAAAGACTTTTAGATAAATCTACCAATAGCAAAGCCAGAATCATTTCTTAAATAAAATCATGTGATTTGGGAAGCTCTCTACTCTTGGAGATTGAGCTTAGGTATGATAACACTTTATCACCCCAAAATACCATTCAAATATTTCCCTGACACCCCCATAGTCTGGCCAGGAGACTCACTCAGAATGGCACTTCTGCTTTTTAGAAAGAAGTCAACCTCCATGTCCCTGTAAGACTAAATACCAGAGACTATCACTCCTCCATTTTATTCTAATTTGATTTCCCAGGAAATACACTTTGGATTCTTCTATCTCAACTATCTTCTTTTACTTTGACTTATCACGGATACATATAATTGGGCTATGATTACTTAAGTATGCACACCAAAATGTATGGACACACAGAAGGACCAGACTCATGTACAAAAAAACCAGTAGGAAAGAAATGAAATCACTATCATAATTTCAAAATGAGATTTGAAATTGCTTTTTTATCTCAGGCTCATATTCGCAACTACTGCATACCTCAAACACACATTTCTGAAACTCAAATCAATCTTTCTTTCATTCCTCAATCTATTCCAATTTCTGCACTCTAAATGACCTGGCTACTTAATAAGAAACCCCAGTCTTCCTTTATACCTCTCTCCTATTGTACTCCATGTCCTGTGGATTCTATCATAAAACAGACCACTGTTACAATTAGGATAAAATTTAAACTGTTAACATGCCCCCACAAGACCCTCATCTCTGAGTTTATCTGACACCATAAAAACAGTCCCCACTCTTAAGTCCCAAATCCAACTCCATCAACAAAAAACTCATTCAGTTTCCCTCAAATGGTTTCTTGAGCGCTCACGTTCATAACACTTCAAGATTTTTTTCTTCTTTGGGGAGGCGTTCTTGCACCACTCCCTTAAAATTTGGATAAAGTGGCCCTCCTGTCTGCTCCCATACACACCACACTTCCTTACTGCACTGAATAGTAATTGTGTGTTACTTATCTGTATGGCCCACAAGCACAGGGACTGTAGCGATTGCCACAGTAATTACAGCACCATGGACAGTGCCCACCACTAGGCGGGTTGTTGTTAAACACTGTAAATGAATAGCTAGACTGTATAAAATTCTCACTTGACTGATGGATAGCTAGCAAAAATTTTTTCCCAGTCTGTGGGTTTTCACCCTACTCTATTGGTGATTTCTTTTGCAGTGCAAAAGCTTTTTAATAGCATGTGGTCCCAAGCACTGATTCTTTGTATTGTTTCCTGTGCAGTCTGGGTTCTGTTCATAAATTTTTTTCCTACCCCTATGTCTTCGAGGGTTCTTCCTATTCTATTCTCCAGTAAATTTAATGTTTCTGTTTTAATGTTTAGATCTTTG